>JANFAE010000612.1:0-52840 GCA_024613145.1 Pisolithus marmoratus | reverse complement strand
TACCTCCTTTTAGATGCTTGTTTGCATACTGGTGGAAGAGTATGTTGCCACTCCTGCTGCTGCTGTTGCTGTTGAAGCCTGATGAATTGCAGGTGTTGCCATTCTCTCCTCTGCCATTCCTGCTGCTGTACTCTGATGGATTGAAGGTTCTGCCACTCCAGCTCCTGCTGAACCTGTTGTTGCATTGATAGACTGAAGTTGTTGCCACTCTTGCTGCTGCTGGACTTGCATGGCCTGAACATATTGAGCATGCATCTGTTGAACTTGCTGATGTCTTTGCTGATCAGCCTCATGTTGGAAGTTGGTGACCTGCTGGTATGTTTGGTAATTTGGGGGAGGTGGGGCATGAGAAGGGCCAGGTTGAAGAGGTGCAGGTGCAGGTGCAGGTGCAGGTGCAGGAGGATTGTTGGTTCTTTGGTTATGCCTCTGCTGACAATGCCTCTGATGGTCACTATTAAACCTCTGCAACAATTGAGCAGTGTAGTCAACATGCTGAGGAAAGTGTTGAGGTGGTGCAGGAGGGAGAGCATGTGTTGTTGATATTGGGGAGGGAAGGGCAGCATTTGAGGGAGGTGATGCATGAGTTGGACACCATGATGTGGGATACCAGGTTGTTGTTGAACAGGCACAGGAGGATGGATCTGACATGTATAATGAATCTCCTTATATGTATGTGTCATACATGATCACCACTTACAATGAAAGGAGGAGGATGTGGTTGATCATGCTCAGCCTGGTGAGCAGCATTGTGGACAGGGTGTGGTGAAGTAGGGGGGGTGGACCTGACAGCCATAATATGCAATGCAAGCACCATCAGAGGTATGTACATATTACTGCAGGGATCCTAGAAATCAGAAGACCTACATTTTTGAAGGGTATTGTTGGATGGAGGGCTTGTGTGGCAACAATGGGAACCAAATGCACAGAGCAGTCACCTTGTGGAATGCCAGAAAGAGAGTACTAATAGATGCCAAAACATAAGCACCCAACAGAATGGGGACAGCATGATAAATGGCATCATGAGAGAGATTAATCAGTGATGGGAGGGGGAGACTCACCAAGGCAAAACAGGACAAAGACACCTCAAAGACACAGAAAAAGGCCCCAAAAAGTTGGAACAGGTTAAGGTGGGCAGATTATGGCTAGATGAGATCAGTAGTGTGGGTGGTATATAGCCTTATCAGTGAGTAACTTACATGGCAGAAGGGACCTTCCTTGGTCAACAGTGATCACTCCTGCTCTTGTGGCAAAGGTCCCACCAAAGGACACACAGAGTCCCTCCAAAGGACACACAGAGGGTGTCACCAACAGTTCTGGTAATACAGTTCTGGTAACAAAGATAGCCCCCTGCATCAGATTTGAGAGTGATCAACATCCAACAGTAGATGGGGAGACATTGGCTTACACAGGACGTCTATGTATGTATGAACAGATATGTGCCAAAATCTAGCAATGCAATGCACCCAGTACAAAGTACAAAATATGCCCCAAACAGGCAAAACAGCAATGAAACAATGTAGAAATGAGTGATAGCAGTCAACAGTGGGTAAGGAAAGACTTACCCAAGACCCCAGGACAGCCATGTCCAAGAATGCAAGCCAGAAAGCCAAAATGCAAAAAATGCACCCAAAAGAGGGGGAAAGTGAGGCATGAGTGAATGAGAACAGCCAGTGATGGGGAGGGGAGGACTCACTGAGGCACCCTGGACAAAGATATGTGCAAGAAAAGGGCCCAAAAAGCCAAAAATGCGAAAAATGCACCCAAAGAGGGGGAAAGTGAGGCATGAGTGAATGAGAACAGTCAGTGATGGGGAGGGGGGGACTCACTGAGGCACCCTGGACAAAGATATGTGCAAGAAAGGGGCCCAAAAGAGCAAAAATGCGAGCCAAAAACTGAAAACATGCAGGAAAAATGAGTCAAGGTGACCCAAGATGGCCAGAAAATAGATCAGTACACTCCAGAGCATTGTATGAAGGTGTATTGGCTTACCAGCTGGTGAAGGAAGCACACAAAAAGGCCAAAAATGCGAAGTATAAGGAGGGAAGAGCCTTATCAGTGAGTGAGATGTGTTATCAGAGTGCTCTCTGGCATAGATCTGGCATAGATCACTGCAAGGACTGACCAATCAAGCAGATAATATATTTCTGTATACAGGACTGTGCTCGATCTCACAGGGAAGGACCAAGATGGAGGCAGGGAGGTGGGGAAGGAAGGAGGGAGACAGGCAGGAAGGAGGCTGGTACCCATGCAATGTGCAAGGCCCACAGCACTGGTAGCAAGCTGTACTGTGCCATGTGGCTTGCATAATCCAAAAAGGGCAATTCACATGGCCTTAGCTGAGCAAAGTGAAAGGAGCAAGGGAAGCGAGACAGCTGAGATATGCAAAATAGCCATTGACAATCAGCGATCTGACAGGTCTCACAGGTCTCACACAGGTCTCACAGCAGTCTCACAGATTTCACATGGACCTTTCTCTGTTCACTTTATAGATGAGCCTTTGGCTTGTGGCTGCTTCACAGCCTGCCAGGACATGCTTCATCCTAGTTTGCTGACACAGGCTTCATCCCAGTTTGCTGATGCAGGCTTCATCCCAGTTTGCTGACACAGGCTTCATCCCAGTTTGCTGATGCAGGCTTCATCCCAGTTTGCTGACACAGGCTTCATTGCAGTTTGCTGACACAGGCTTCATCCCAGTTTGCTGACACAGGCTGCACCACAACCCATGGCCAGCAGCCTCCTACCAACCACACCCCTCAGACATGGTGAACACATCTCATATCCCACCCCCAAGTGAAGGCTGCATCCCAGCTCTAATGACAGGCTTCATCCCACCCTGAGCTTCATTCCACCCTGAGCTTCATTCCACCCCAAGCTTCATCCCACCCCAAGCTTCATTCCACCCCAAGCTTCATTCCACCCTGAGCTTCATTCCACCCTGAGCTTCATTTGACCCCAAGCTTCATTCAACCCCAAGCTTCATTCAACCCTGAGCTTCATTCAACCCCAAGCTTCATTCAACCCCGAGCTTCATTTGACCCTGAGCTTCATTCCACCCCAAGCTTCATTCCACCCCAAGCTTCATTCCACCCTGAGCTTCATTCCACCCTGAGCTTCATTCCACCCTGAGCTTCATTCCACCCCAAGCTTCATTCCACCCTGAGCTTCATTCCACCCTGAGCTTCATTCCACCCCGAGCTTCATTCCACCCCAAGCTTCATTCCACCCTGAGCTTCATTCCACCCTGAGCTTCATTCCACCCCAAGCTTCATTCCACCCTGAGCTTCATTCCACCCCAAGCTTCATTCCACCCTGAGCCTCATTCCACCCTGAGCTTCATTCCACCCTGAGCTTCATTCCACCCCAAGCTTCATTCCACCCCAAGCTTCATTCCACCCTGAGCTTCATTCCACCCCAAGCTTCATTCCACCCTGAGCTTCATTCCACCCCGAGCTTCATTCCACCCTGAGCTTCATTCCACCCTGAGCTTCATTCCACCCTGAGCTTCATTCCACCCTGAGCTTCATTCCACCCCAAGCTTCATCCCACCTCCCACCCCAAACAACAGGCTGCATCCTAGGGTGTACACCTATGTCTTTCATAAATGTCCAATCTATATTTGTGGTATGCTAAGGTAGTCAATCTCATCTGAGTGTGTACTGTCCATCACCCTTGCAGAGGCTGGGGTAAACCCACCATGGGTATAGACCTAAATCAGCACTATATTCATGCTATGTTACATGTATCTGAGTGTGTAACATCAGGCTGGGGTGACCCCTACACCAAATCCCCTTGAAAAATTGTGTGAAATTGCAGTGATCATGGAAAGATCAGTGAAAATCCCTCCAAAATGGTGTATGTACCACTGGACAACAGCCAGGCATTCAGATCAACTCAAGGATCATACCCAGAATAAGCAGAAATGCAATGATCAGGCCTTATCAGTGGTTTCTGTCAGGTGTAGTGGGCTTCAACTGAGTCTGAAATGTTGTTGTCCAAAAAAGGCAAAACACGTGGCAAACGTCAAATAAGCGAAAGGAGCGAAAGGAGCGAGCAGAGCACGGTACGTGAATCACCCGTCGAGTATCGGGGATTGCAAGGGCTCGCTCGCTCCCACGGACCACGTCCATTAAACTTATTGACGAGCAGAGTCACCAACTAGTAATGCTGCACTCATTTGTCCCCCAGAATCTTGCATGGTCATCATTGGGCTCTGAACATGGTCATCAAGATATTGTAGTCGAACCGGTGGAGTCACAGTCTCCCCCCCTACCTGGTGCACCTGGACAACTGAACAGTAGCAGGCATCGAAATGTACATTTTCCGTCATCAACTGGGCCATTTCTCCATAGAGACTAAAAGATCCGAGTAGTGATGCATTGGGAACCATCAATATCCACACTGCAAGCCAGTGAAAGAGACGATATATATAATTCGACCAATGCACCATGACAGCATGAGATAGCAATGGATTTGCAGTCAATAGTATATACCAGAGCGAGCACGGACTTATCCCAGTAAGAAAGAGAATCAAGACCCCTGATTCCGCCTCCAGGATGAAAAGCTAAGAGCACCAATAACCCCAACGACTAGTAATGTTGTTCCCGCTCCTACGAGGCTAGGGACATACAGGTACCAAGCGTTGTCGATATCATCCTTACCCCTGACATCATCGATAAAGATCAACTCGTCCTTCGTCCGTCCCTGCCTTCTTCGTTGGATGACTCTCTCCTGCTCCGAGTACATGGACTCTTCACCAGAATAGGCACTCTCTGGAGCATGCGGGATATCCAATGAAGGCATTTCGAGTTCATGCGCAGATCTAGTTTTCCCACTTCTTTCGTCCGTAATCACTGGAACGTCGAGATCCAAGTTCATCACATGTGCATGATCGAAATAACGGCTCGCGGCATCCCTGTCTCGTTACCACGCCTCTGCACCATTTTCAGGTTGAGGTTGCGGGGAAACACGAATCAATGATAAGGTTGCATATGAAGCAGAGAGCACGACGGAAACGGCACCTTCAAGATGGAGGAGCCCAGCTTCCAGATACAGCTGCCCTAGTCCAGCCGATGCATTGCACATAGCAAGACAAAGTCCCCCATGTGTTTTCCTCAGCCTCTTTCACATGACTCAAGGATGTATGCGGTGGGAGGTAGTGAGTAACTAATTTCATAGTGGCGGACGGGAGGTGGGCTTGGTGCCACGCCCGCCTAGGGAGCAATAAAAACATGTCAGTCCACGTGAGAAGTGTCCAAAAAAAAGAATACATACACAAAGCACTCAAATGCTTCCTCCCTATCTTTCCTGATATCAAGAAGTTCAATTGCAAAAAGGACGAGACTAGTGGGATCCATGTTATATTTCACCTCAAGATCAGGGTCATATAACATGGGGATCGGTGCCGATGGGGAAAGTTCCTGAGGTACGGGGCCCACTATAAGGGACGGCCAGATGATAGACTGATCCTTTTCCAGATGCAAAGTTAACAGTCTTCCTGAAGGCGAGTGCAATGACCCTAGTGAGGAGAACGATGACAGGGCGTGAGGCTGCATAGCGGGCGACACATGTCCAGATACAGCTGTGGCCACCTGCCGACGATATCTGGGCTGTTCTTTGGCAGACGATGTGGGCGACGAGTGTGCAGGGGATGAGGCTATAGGCTCATCAGCATCTGATGTCTGTGAGCTCTTGAGTGACGCAGCGAAGCTGCTCGATATCTCCGGATCAGATACGAAGGCATAAGACAATTGGGTAGATGTGGTCGATAACGTCGAAGTGGTACGTTCTCGCGTGGAAACTGCACAGTCCACGGTTCGAGCTGCCATGTCGAGTTGTGACGTTCACATCGCCATAGAGGCGCCCCTGAGTTTATGCTGCATGTTCTCGAATCAGGCAAGCAAGGTTGTCGCCGCCACTGGTGGCACTTCCGAGTAGTAACAAGCAGCAATAGTGACTCGAAAATCTAGTCCCATTCAAGGGGTACATATGATAGAACTTCGACTATCATGTGTAGGAATGCATAAGATACCATTGGTGCTATGGAGGTGGATATTGCTACAGGCATCACTGTGTGGTGGCGTGTGTGCATCGTTATGAAAATGGTACTAAAGTGAGCACACACTTATTTATCCTCGGTCAGGGTTGACTGAGAGGGTAAGGAAAAGCCCCCACGTCGTTTGGACAATAATGAAGAGCTACTCTGAGGTGGCAGTGAAGAACCAGAGAGTTCCAGATCGGTAAATGTGTCAAAAGGTGGTATGGTGGGGGCCTGGAAAGGGAAGGTGGCAGGTTCTGGAGGAAATTGGAATGGGTTGACGAAGGTCGGTTCCAGACTGAGACGCTCCATGTGGTTCAGGGCGTTGAGTTGCCTCGAAAAAGCTGCATCAACCTGCTTACGGTAACAAGAACGCGTCAGAATCCCCATCCCCAAGAAAAGTAAAAACCTACCTGGTCACTGTCCATCAATGCAGGTGCAACATGTAGTTGAGAGTCACCAGTGTTACGTTGGAAGAGCTCATTCTGAGCAGGTTCCCATGGATATGACTGTGGGGTATCGAACCAACAACCGTTGTTCAACGGGAGGGGAAGATGATTGCTTGGCGCCGGCTCAACGGTGCTAGGGGTAGGCGTAGACTGATACATGACAACCTGACTGGGGCGGCGGCGGAGGTCATCTTGTGAGACCAGCGGCAGTAACCATGACTCTAAGGCTCGCAGATCCGAGACGGGTGTAGCTCCAATTGGTGGGCACGAAGATGGACGTCTTTGAGGGGGATAAGGATGCCAACGACTGTCGAGAGGATACGAATTTATTTGCTCATCGGTGCTAGTAGCTCGTGGTTGAGGTTGGGAATGAATGGGAAGCGTTGGGGCCAAGGCCTGGGATTCCATTGCCTTAGGAAAGTGGGAATTACATCCCCTAATCTTTGTCTTCCTCAGCTTGAAATTGAGGGGGTTCAGCGTATACTTGTAATTGGGATGCAAGAGTGCATGGCGCTCTCTTTCTTTCTGAGCCATCCTTAACCATGGCTGCTTTTCCGACAGTGTCATTTGGCTCCAGAGCTGTCCGGCCATGCGAGAGACGTTGTTATCTTCATTTTCTGTCGGGTTCAATTTTCTTTGATGAACAAAGTTGCAGCGGAAGAGAATAAAGGCATTCCGTGGACGAGGGATACGGAGAGGCTGGCCATATCTCGAAAACTTTGGCAATACTACTGCATTCAGGGAGCAACCACATCCGGGCTCGGGAAGTGGTAGTCGGGGACCATTCTCATCTGAGCAGGAGAGTACAAGGTCGCCCCACGACGACCGGTTGTCAGGTATTAGACCACGACCAAGGCTGGACTGATCGTTCTTGCGGCGCGAAATATAGACATCACAGACGTTGGTAAGGCTGTTCCTCTGCATCATGGAGAGAAAGCCCACAAGGCGGAGTGGGCGGTGAGCGTAAAGACGCGAGGGCGTGCAACTAATATTCTGGTGAACAAGGGGGGGTGCTATGAAAGGCAAAATGCATCCGGACGCGTGGCTTGAATCTGTTGAACATACAAAGACGCCTTTGAACGCACTGGTGCACCTAAAGCAACTCGACAACAACCCAAGGTCAGCGAGTCCCGCGTAACTCCTCAGGCCAGGACGATTGCAGCAACTCGCCACCTGACAACATAAGTAGTTGCTATCGCAAAAAGGACACTGCCATCTAGCATAGTAGTGAATGCCCACACCTAGCGATACTTATGGCGGGGAAACCTTTGATATGATGGCTGATCAACTTGACATGCTCCGCGAGAGCGGTAAGAAGCACCTCGCCAAACGAGCGGACACTCGCTGGGTCAAAAAAGTCGACACTCCGCTCATTGTGCACCATCTCCGACAATCTCCGCACCTTCGCCGACGTCAGCCGGCACTCACATACCTTGGTGAAAGGCAGTCCAAAAAAACCATTAAAGTACTATTTAACGATGGGTGGGAGTGCTAAGTACACTGTTCTGAGTGTGCTGATTAGATAAGGTAGGAAGGATGTTGGTTCTAACTTCTACTTCACTTTCAGTATCATGTCCAGCCGATGCCCTTGCTATTTAAGCTGCTTTCTGTCTCTCTGTCTTCCTCGCGCGAGGTATATACATGTACGTGGGCTGCTCTGCGGTGTAACAGTCAGCTGCTCTGGATCTAATCCAATCCAATTTCGCGCCCTGTTTTCACTGCCATGTGTACTTTTTTTTCTGCTACAGTCTCGTCGGCACCGATACAAGATGCATTTATCTGCAGAAAGGACCCCATTCTCCTACATGATTCAAGCCCCGGCTTCGGGGTTCAGTCCGGCTTTTGAGGGCGCGGCTCGGGCTTCGCCAAACCCTAGATTGTGGGAAGTAAGTCGAAACACCCTTCTCATCGGTCTGAGGAAACGAGACCTCAATCACGGTCCAACGGTGCTATCATATAAATCGCAGTTCATCTATCACGAATGTGAAACACCCAAGGGTGAGTTTTATCGTTCCTCAGCGTCTCGCTCACTACCACGTATGTGTACAGTACACCTAGAACTTTATCCCATACACTGAAAGCAATCTACGGGCGCTAGCGTGGCTTTCGGTGATTAACGATGGGCACCGTATAGCAGAACGAATGCTTTCCATGCTTCCCGACAAAGGCCCACCAGAGTCTTGCTGGAATGATCAGTACGAAGCGCATTCCTGGGACATCGAACCAGAGGTTCAGGTTGCTGGGGTAACAAACGGTGGGGCACTGGTTCTTGATGGCTGCCGGGCTACGTCTATCAGATGGATGGATTTTCCCGAGGTGAGTGTTCAAATGACGGAGTCTGGCTTCCGTCAACTAGTCGGGAAGATAGCGGTATTCGGTATTCCAACCCTCTGTATCCTCGCCATGCAATGGGATTCTATGGCTGCTTAGCAGACTCTCCGATGTCCCCAATGTCTCACGAGTGGATGCAGCCGTTTCGGAGACATGCTATGAGCCCCAGTGCACCTTCACCCTCTCCTTCAGTTTTGCAGTGGCACTTATCGGCGTCCTCCTCTTTGGCTGAGCCACATTACTCATTATCCTCGGCCCATTCATGATCGCCTACTCGATTTCTGGACGTATCCCTTTCACGCAGACACTCCTCATCGGAGTCCAAGCGGCCGTAAATGTCGGAGAAGCTTCACACTACCTCTATCGTGTGCGGCTATTGCGCTCTCGGATCATCTGCATGACTAACGGCTCTGCGCTTGCCTGCCATGCAGGGGATGGGGGATATCCAGGGGGGCCAGAACATCTATGATGAAGTCAAGATGATGGATGACGTATACACTCTGGTTGACACGTCCACTGGAACTCTACTATTTCACTGCAAGGGATCCCCTGACGTGTCTTTATACGGGGCAAGAGGGCGGGTTGGGTAGGTCCATACCGTGCTCTGAGAAATGCACTGCGAACGAGCTTCTGAAGGAGACGATGTTGCGCACGCCATCCGAAATCCATTCCCCCATGAGACTCTGTGGTTGGTTGGCCATCAAAGACGCGGAGGAATGAAATTAACGGTACAGGATGTCTTTGGCTGTGCGTTTCGTGTCCTCGTTGTACCCACCCTGGCATGCTTATCTATTTATGTAACTCTGTCTTGACTATACATGCAAGTGAGCTAAAAATCTTCTGGTATGGAAAGCTGGACGATCGCGCTTCGACACGTTGGAATTTGGTAAGTTTTTCGGCGGTATGCGCGGGAGGACAACAGACACTGCAGTAATATGGTAGCTCGTCAAGCGGTAGTACGGTAGCTTGGCACACGGTATTGTGCCAGCATACAGTAGTTCATCGGGGTACGTCATAATAATTAGTTATCTGCCTACCTTCGTTATGCGAGTGCTCGTTGATCCTGATCTCCTCTACCGGTGTCGACGCGGCATTGGAAACATTGCACGAGGGTAGCTGAAGAGGTGGGGAGAAGAGGTTACCTGTGTTACCTGCATCGACCTTACGCAGTACCACGCGTGCAGCGTCTGTCCCATACATGGTTCCCGGAAGCATCTGTGAGTCGCTCCCGGAGGTCAGAGGGCGACTTCCTGACATCGCTGAAACTAGCAGTTCCTTCCAAGAGCGCGGCACAGGCGGTTCGCACCACAGGTCCACGATCCCCTTGACGTTCCGGCAGACATAGAGGCCACAGACGAACTCGTAGATATCGTTGAACTTGCCGGTACCATACTTGCTCCTGTTACCACGAATACGTCGTCAAAAGAGGTGTATGCGTGTCTACGACAGGCGTGGTCGCTGCCCTTCTTGGTACAATGGACGCTCGAAAAGGATAGGAGGCTGGAGAGTTCTAGATCGGTAAATGCGACAAAAGGTGGTACGGCGGAGGCCTGGAAAGGGTAGAAGACGGCAGGTTCTGGAATGGGTCGACAAAGGTTGGTTCCAGACTGAGAGATTTCATGTGTCGCAGGGCACCAGGTTGCCTCGAAAAAGCTACGTCGACCTGTCTACAGTAGCAACAACGCATTGAAATCCCTACCATCAAGAAAAGTAAAGACCTACCGGGTCACGATACACAAAGGAAGCTCAGTATCACCAGGGCTACGTTAGAGGAGCTCATTCCGAGCAGGTCGCTGTGGATAAGACTGTGGAACGCCAAATCAAGAGCCGTTCTTCAGCAGGAAGGGAATATGATCGCCTGACGCCGGCTCAATGAATATGACAACTTGACTGGGATGGCGACGAATATCTAGCGAGACTCGTCGCTCCAATAAGGATGCCATCCCGTAATGATCATGATTTGCTCGTCGGAAGCGATCGGCCCGGATTCCACTCAGATCTGGAAATAACTCGGCTATCAGTTCCCCTCTTGTGATCAACAACGTTCACACAAAAAAAAGATATGGCACCTCTGTCTCATCCATCTATCCAAGGTACGTTTGCGCGTTCGTAGCTGCCATCGACTCATCTCTACCGCAGATGGCTGGTTCCGCGAGATCTCCTCTCAATGGCCTGGCCAGGCCATGACTCTCAAAGTCAATAAAATTTTGCACGTCGAGAAATCGCGTTATCAAGATGTACTCGTCTTCGAATCCGAGACCTATGGTAATGTCTTGGTGCTAGATGGCGTTATCCAGTGCACCGAACGTGATGAATTCTCGTAAGTTACGATCGTCACGAGACATAAAGAGAGTTCTCTAATAAAGCATCCAGCTACCAGGAGATGATCGCTCATCTTCCTCTGGCAAGTCATCCAAACCCCCGAAAAGTGCTGGTTATCGGTGGCGGGGACGGAGGCGTCGTTCGGGAGGTGTTGAAACATAAAAGTGTCGAGGAAGTCGTGCTTTGCGACATAGACGAAGTGCGCTCTCATACAGAATCAGTGAATGGCGTGGCTCATCTTGGTTTCAGGCCGTTATCAGGGTCTCAAAGACATACCTACCTCACATGTCCGCCCTACTAGAATCTCCAAAGATCACAGTATTCGTCGGTGACGGCTTCCAATTCCTCGCCGATAACGAAGCAGCATACGATGTCATCATCACAGACTCATCCGACCCTGTGGGTCCTGCGGAATCCCTCTTCCAAAAACCGTACTTCCAGCTCTTGTACGACGCACTTTTGCCCGGTGGTCACATTTCCACTCAGGGAGAATGTCTGTGGTTACACCTCCCCCTCATTTCGCAGCTACGTGACATGACCGCTGAAATATTCCCCGTCACCCAATATGCGTACACGACCATACCAACTTATCCTTCGGGTCAAATTGGCTTTATGGTGTGCTCCAAGGACCCATCAAGGAACCTTAGCGAGCCGCTACGCCAAGTACCTGAGACCCGATACTACAACGAAAACATCCACCGCTGTGCTTTTATCCTTCCCGAATTCGCACGCATTATTCTTGCCAAAGGGAAGGACATCCGTCCGTTGTTTGGGAGGGCGGCCGCGGCATTGAAAGCTTCCGAAGAAGGAAAAAAGTCTCGCAAAATCCTTCTTCTGGGATCCGGCTTTGTCGCAAGGCCATGCGCAGAGTACGTTGTACGTGATCCAACAAACGAATTGACCATCGGTGAGTTTCTGGGAATTGCGCTGGTCATTCACTTGAACTAACCATTGTCTCAGCGTGCCGAACGCTCAGCAGTGCCATAGCGCTCGCCGATGGCCTTCCGAATGCAACAGCCATCTCGTTGGACGTGAATTCGACAGAAGCCCTTGACGCGCAGGTCGCGGCGCATGATCTGGTTATCTCCTTGATCCCTTACACTTACCATGCTGCAGTCATCAAGTCTGCGATTAAAGGCAAAACTCACGTTGTGACGACTAGCTATGTTTCTCCGGCAATGAGAGAGCTCGACGAGGAAGCTAAGAGAGCTGGTATAGTAGTCATGAACGAGATTGGTCTGGATCCCGGTATCGACCATCTGTATGCTGTCAAGACCATTTCAGAGGTCCACGAAAAGGGCGGAAAGGTATGGTTTCCGGACCTGCCTCTCGTTGGATGGCGTAGTGATCGAACACATATAGATCAAGCAGTTCCTGTCATACTGCGGTGGTCTTCCCGCACCAGAATGCTCAGGAAATCCACTGGGATACAAGTTTTCTTGGTCATCTTGCGGTGTTCTTCTTGCGCTTTTAAACTCGGCGTCCTATCTGTCAGAAGGGAAGCAAGTCGACATCACAGGTAGCGACCTCATGGGATACGCCAACCCTTACTTTATCTCTCCCGCCTACGCATTCGTTGCATACCCTAACCGTAACTCGGTGCCGGTCCGAGAGTTTTACGACATTCCAGAGGCCGAAACGATTGTTCGTGGTACACTGAGATACCAAGGATTCCCAGAGTTCATCAAGGCGCTGGTCGATCTGGGGTGGCTCGACGCTACCGAGAAGGAATGGCTGACGGAAGATCTCACGTGGGCTGAGGTGACGAGAGTCGTGATCTCGGTATCGGTCAGGCGTACTTGGGAGGTTTATCCCTCAACCCTCCAGACGGGTGTTGCCCAGCGCATAAAATGTATCTCTGCAATGATAGTTTGCTCCACACCGGCTCTGCATCAAGTGTAGAATCATTAGTAATGCAGTGCCCAGGCCGATATCGGCCTTACCTTCGACGTCGTCCCATTCGCCCTCGTCTTGTGCTTCAGCGGTTGGCTCAACATCGCGGCCGTGACCGCCACCTATTCCCTGGGATGCAAGGAGGGCGAAGCAACCGCCGACCCACCACGAGTAACAACCGTCCACCAGTTTATTCGTGCGACCCCGGAATCCACCAAGTTCAATTGTGTTGCCTTGCAAAAGCACGAGCCACCGCGTCAGTTTACGGTAATTGACAAATGGCCGTGAACCCGTTTGTCCATGTAGGTTTAAGTATGGCTGGAGCATTATCCACGAGGCGAGTGCGCAGAATGTGTATCCGCCGTGCGCCTCACCCAGAGGTGGGCGAAGTGCATCGAGCAGTACCGTTGACTCGTCTGCCTCAGCGCTGAAGTATGGTTGGGATGCACAAGAAAATCCACCTTCATAGGTTTGGCAGGACGCTATGAAAGCTGGTGTACCGTCCAGAAGGTCTGGAGTTAGTATGTCCAGGAGATGAGCTACCACTAGTAGACAGTATATCTCCCTGGAATGCCATACGTGAGATAATGGTAAGTCATCTTAGTAACATACGCACCGGACATCGACTTCGGCATCATGAGAGACGAGAAAAGATCCATCCGGTTGCTTCAGGGACATGAAGAACGTGTACATCTTCTCCCTAAGTAGATTATCGCCCCAATCAAAGGCATAAGCAACATCGAAGACTCACCTATCGATCTGATCCCAACCGCCTCCTGGTCCTGGTCTCCCGACGATGGCGAGTGCACACACCGACACGTAGGTCGGTAGTAGATGCGCTTGTTGACCGGGACCACCACCAAACCCGCCATCAGGGTGTTGCCATGTCATGATCGTGTCGATGGCCCTACAAACAGACGACCCTTAGGACGCATACGAACGCGTCGACAAAGAGATGAGCCCGCACTTCTGCTTGTTGTCAGGATCCAAAGCGACTCCCAACACACAAAAGCTCTGCAAAGTCCTGAAGAGGA
Organism: Pisolithus marmoratus; assembly: GCA_024613145.1. Classification (NCBI taxonomy): domain Eukaryota; kingdom Fungi; phylum Basidiomycota; class Agaricomycetes; order Boletales; family Pisolithaceae; genus Pisolithus; species Pisolithus marmoratus. Next base: position 38,777 of record JANFAE010000612.1, on the reverse strand, counting down.
GCCAAGGCTGGCTGGCATCTTGACTGATGTAACGCGATGGGAATCCCTGGACAAGGTTCTTGACGAGAAACTGAAGATGCTGGTTTCTCTGCAGCGGGGGAGGAGACTCTGGGTTGCTTGGTAGATGCTTGTAATGGATTGATTCAGTCTCTGACTGCAGATCGGAGGTGTCAGTAACGTAGTGATCATCTGGAGATCGCTGTGGATAGGCCATCTGAGCCGGCCCTAACGGATGGGCGACAAGTGAGCGCGTTACATCATTAGGTGGGCTCAAAGTTGGCGCACACGATTTCGCTCACACTCACACTTTCGCTCATGACCCCCCTCCTTGCTACATCCGAACGCATACTTACATATTATGTAATATGCATTTCTTACAGACACAACGCGGCAGGCAGAATTTAAACTGGGTGTAAATGTGATGGGAAATGTGAATCAGAATTCTAAGTTTAATCTGACATCTGTGTGTTGACACAGTTCGAAGTATTGTCAGTGGAAAGAATGTTGGTGACAATTTGATACATTAGCGGTCGTGTTGCTCGCATGTGAACGTTGTCCAAAATAGGAAGTATCAGTGTTGAAAGTATGATCATCAGAACTTCATATGCTGACGAACAATAGAAAACAGAGCTAAAATTTAAAGTAAAAAATTTATGTACAAAATGTAGTACTAAACTTGATGTACTCTGTGGATTTCATAGGTATTACATGAAATTGAGTACTACATTCTGTAAATGAATTTTTACTTCAAATTTTAGCTCTGTTTCTATTGTTTGTCAATATATGAAGTTTCGACGACTGTACTTTCAACACTGATACTTCCTATTTTGGACAACGTTCACATGCAAGCAACATGACCACCAATGTATCAAATTGTCACCAACATTCTTTCCACTGACAATACTTCGAACTGTGTCAATGCACAGATGTCAGATTAAACTTAGAATTTCTGATTCACATTTCCCATTACATTTACACCCAGTTTAAATTCTGCCCACTGTGTTGTGAGAGTCATGTACATGAGCATGCTGCTAAAGAGGCTGCTGTCGCAGTGCTGCATTTTATAGTGGACCCTCAGACCTTCCCCCCTTTCAGTGCCCAGTACAGACTCTGCTTGCCTCCCCCCAGTTGCCTAGCCCAAAATCTGGTTGTGACATAAACTCAATTTAATACAATCCCACATACAATAGCATGAACATGACTGGAGGTAGTAATGCCTAGCTAGGTAGTATGAGCTATGGAACCAAGTCAATAAATTATTATCTCCCTTCAGTCAGAAAGGGGGATGTGGAATCAAGCTATAAACAACATAAACAAAAGTTCTAATATACTTACATCCTCAAACAACTTCCAACCTCTGTTAGAGTTGCCTCTCTAGTGTCATGATGAAGGCTTATGCTCTCAAAAGTTGCTTGAGGAAATTCCTCTTTTCTGACTTGTCAGGCTGAAAATGTCCTTTGCCATTTCACCTTCTTCAGGTTCATTTTCTTTTATGGGGATCCTCCCCCCACAGTTTAACCCCCCTGCTTATATTGGTAAATCCCTGAGGGATGTGGACTCTTCAGGGATGAGGGTCACTCATTTTATATTATTCCTTCATTTTAATTTTTCACCAGTGCATCTACTACTACACTTGCTGGCATCTATGTCATTTGGCTACATGTAATGGAATACTGGGAGTACTTTTTATTTGCCTGTGAGGTGGATGGAGGTCCCTGATATCTGGAAACAGTATATGGCAATCAAGATATCACTCATACAGTGAGCTCAAAAACCCTTTCCATGTTTACCTTAATTGCAGTGCATGAGGTGTACTGCCAGACACCATGGGAATTTTGCTTAGCTTTGGTGGAGTCATAAATAGTACTTACTCCTGGCTACAAAATGCCCCCTATATCATGTGAATTGGTTCACTGGCTGGCAAGATATAAGCAGTATAAAACAGCAACCACATGGAAAGGGTTTTTGAGCTTTTGAATTGGTGAGTAGAACCATAGTATATTTGCCAATGTTTGTTAGTACAAACAAAGGTACATATGCAAACATGGTGTCTGAGTTCAAAAAAGTTCACACAGTTCATTATTCCCCATCATCATCATGGTCAGATCCCTCTCCCTTACTCAACAAAGCACCATCCTCTCCTTGCTTGATTCTGGACTTTCTGGTGAAGCCATGCCATTGCCAAGCAAACTGGTGTCAGCCCTTCCACCATATCCAAACTTTGTTCCAAAGAGCATCCTACCCTTCTGAAGGCCATTGGAGGTCATCATCTCATCACTTCTGGGAAGGCTGAAAATGCTGTCCAAGTGACCAAAACTCTTGCCAACATTACCAGTCAACCTCTCTCTGTCAGCACAGTTTGTCTTCACCTGAAGAAAGCTGGTATGAAGGCTGTAGTCAAGACCAAATGCCCTATTCTTTCTGCTAGGCATCACAAGGCTTGTTTGGATTTTGCTGTTGCTCATAAAGACTGGACTGTAGAGGACTGGAAAAAGGTTGTATGGTCTGATGGATGCAAATGGGCATGGAAAAGGGCAGGTGAGGGGCTTAGTGATAGGCTGGTTGAAGGAACCCTCAAGTTTGGAGGAGGTTCCCTTATGATGTGGGGCTGTATGACTTGGCAGGGAGTTGGCTTTGCTACCAAGATTGATGGTAGGATGGATGGGGACCTTTACCTTCAAATTTTGAGGGATGAGCTCCAACAAACCCTGGAGTATTATGGTCTCAATCCTCCTGACATCATCTTTCAGCAGGACAATGACCCCAAGCATACTTGCAGAATGGTCAGGAATTGGCTGGAAGAGCAAGAATTCCAGACCATGGTGTGGCCTGCACAGTCTCCAGACCTAAACCCCATTGAGCATCTCTGGGGTTGTCTCAAGAGGAGGCTTGCACAACATGAAAACCCCCCTAGTGGAATTCATGAATTGTGGGAGAGAGTTCAGGTGGAATGGGAAGGGATACCAGTTGAAGAGTGTCAGAAGTTGATTGAGAGTATGCCTAGAAGGGTTCAGGCAGTGTTGAAAGCAAAAGGAGGTTATACCAAGTACTAGAATACCCATCTATTCAAAAGCTCAAAAACCCTTTCCATGTGGTTGCTGTTTTATATTGCTTATATCTTGCCAGCCACTGAACCAAATCACATGACATAGGGGGCATTTTGTAGCCAGGAGTAAGTACTATTTATGACTCCACTAAAGCTAAGCAAAATTCCCACAGTGTCTGGCAGTACATCTCATGCACTGCAATTAGGGTAAACATGGAAAGGGTTTTTGAGCTCACTGTAGTTTCCCAGATCATAGATCTTGGGGTTCATCCATAGTTTAGCATAAATGGAGTAAATCTGGTTGTTTCTGAGTGTGCAGAATTCATAGTAAACTTGATAGCTGGTAACTTACTAGCCCAGTCTTCCTGATTTGGGGATATGCATGAGTGTAGCATCTGTGTAATAGTACAGTTCGCTCATTCTGTAATTCCATCTGTTTGAGGATGGAAACTAGAGGACATTCAGAGTTCAGTACCTGTTAACTCATTGAGTTTATTCCAGAACATGCTTGTAAATAAAGAGTCTCTGTTGCTAATAATATTTTGTGGAATGCCATGATGTTTGTATACCCTATTGAACATTACCTCAGTGACATCCTTTGTGCAGTAGGTCTGTTTCATTGGGACAAGATGCACCATCACTGTTAGGTAATCAATGATGACTAGTATCATGTCAAACATGCCATTAAGTGTCCAAGATTCTGGTAAGGGGCTGACAAAGTCTATGCCAATAGTTTCCCAGGGGTAATTAGGGACATCTAATGTTTCTAGTAGTCCATAGCTAGGGTGATTACTTGGCTTTGACACTTGGCAGATAGTGCATGATTTGTGAAAGTTATCTACATTGGAATTTATTCCCTTCCACCAGACATTGTCCTGTAGATAATTGGTTGTTTACTGGGTCTGAGATGCACTAATATGGAATGAGCATGCAAGATCAGGATCTCATGCAGGCAGCAGGTGCCTATTCTAATGTCCAGTATACATAGTACTTTTTGTCCCTTGTCTTTCAGGTATATTAGACCATTGTCAACTTTGAAGTTTTTGTAATTCTTAGGTTGCTTAACAACATCTGAAAAGAATGTGTCCTGATCATATTGATGGCATATATCATCATGAATGTTTAATCCTTGCTCTGCTATCATTATGAATTCAGGTAGTGACATCAGTTCCTCATGGTCACATGGTGGTTCTGGGTGGTCTACATTATTTTGACAGGTGTCATTTCCCTCAGGTGATGTGTCCAGTTCCATTGTCCTGTCACTGTTGTCAGGAACCATTTGTTTGGCAGGTGAGTCTAATTTCTCTGGACTCCTGCCCTCCAGTGATTGTGTTGGTTCTTCCAGCAACTTAAGGATCACTCACTTTGCATTAGGAAATGCCCTGCATGCCCTGGATTGTTTCCTTGTCACACCAAGGAAAATTGGAGAGCCTGTGTACAGGGGTGTTGTTACTAAGTTTAGCATTAGTTTGGAAGGTGCATGTTCCTCCTTGGCACTGACAAATTCACTTGCAGCTCTTACTGTGCCCTGCAGCTCATCAGAATAGATTCAACTTAGAGCATCTGTGATGACATTTGTTTTTCCAGGGATGTGAGTAATTTCAAAGTCAAAGTCAGCTAGGGTCTCAAGCCAGCAGGCTTGCCATGGTGACAACTTTCACTGTGTCTGAATCCATTCAAGACCTTTATGGTCAGTGAAGATCCAGAATCTCATTCCTTGCAGTAAGTGTTGAAAATGCTTTAGGCACTCCACAATAGCTAACAGTTCTTGCTCATGCATGGGATAATTTTGCTGTGCAGGGTTGAATTTGCCTGACCAAAATGCAACAATATTTCCCTTCTCAAGGGTCTTGCCTTTCCAAATCATGCTGCTACCCCCCAACAGGCATGTGTCACATGAGAGGTTTATGGGTGGGTGACCCTGTGAGTAATCAATCATCTTACACCAGGTTTCTCAGTGCTGATGAACTAATTCTTTTACTAGATTGAATGCTCACTGCTCTGTGAATGACCAATGCCATGGTGAGTTTGGCATGGCAAGCTTATGTAGATGACCAAGTGGGATCCTAACACCTTTGCAGCCTGGTGCAAGGTACCTGACTGCACCAATGAATCCTGCCAGTAAGTCTTTATTGGTCAGTGTCTTCCAACTAACAATTTTATCAACTTTGTCTGGGTCCATGCAAATTCCATCCTGGTCGATAATGTGACCAAGTGTTCATAGTTTGTCTACAAAAAACTGTAGTTTATGTTTGCTCAAATAAAACTTGTGTTTCCAAAGAATGTCAATAACAGTTTTCACATGCACAATGTGATCCTCTAGGGTGTTGGAGTATATTACAATGTTGTCTAGATAGACATCCATGAAAACTCTGATATGTGGTGTGAAAATATGATTCATTAGGGACTGATATGTAGTGCTGGCATTAAAGTCACCTATCTGCATGACATGACTTATCATTGTTCCATCAGGAGTTGTGAATAAAGTCTTTGGGACATCTTCAGGTCTGACATGGATTTGTTCATAAGCATCTTTACCATTGAGTAGGGATCTATAGGGGTGTGAGATGACATTTCAGAGGATAGCTTCCATGTCTGGTAGCAGGAATGCCAGTTTCCAAGTGTTGGCATTTTGCTCTTGGGTATCAATCACAGTGCATAGATGGAGGCTGCTGTCCTTCGTAGCTTTCTTCTAGCATTAGCATAGGAATCACATTAGTACCACTACTGAATTCCCAATGCCCTGTTTGAATATAGTCATCATGCTTTGCACACCAAAGAGGTTTGAGAGGCTCAGGACAATGAGAGGGTCTCCACAAATAGACTTTATTTTCATCAATAAGGGGAATAACATGATTAATATCATGGAGAGGGGGAAGTGGGGTTTCGATTGCTTCCTTGCAAATGTTTCTTGCATAGGCTCACAACTCCTCTCAGAGTTTTTCCCTCTCATCTCCCATCATCTTGGCCATGTTGGATGCCAAAGCAATTGTTTGTACTCCTCAAATGGGTAGTGATGTGTTGCTTCTCACCATCACTTGTGCTGGGTTGAATCCAAGCAATATTTGATGCTGGAATAAGAAAGGCATTCCTAGAATGAGGTCATACAAGTCAATGTTAGCTATGTCCAGGGTCCATTTCTCATGGATGTTCTGATAAGAAATCCATGGAGTTGTGGTGGCCTTTACCTTGCTCCAGGATCCTGAGACTGCAAGTTGGAGATTCAATGGCCTATCAAGGACATCTAAGGTCAGCTGTAGTTGGTCAACCAGCATTGTAGATATGAAATCAGATGATGATCTGGAGTCAAGTAGTGCTCAGCATGGTTTGTCATTAATATGTACCACCACTACTGTTGGTTTTGGGAGCAGCCATTGTGGGGAGTCCATACTCCCTAAGGCTGAAACTGACTGTAGCAGCCTTTCTCAGTGTCATCTGTCACTCCCTCAGGTGCCCTAATATGATCATGGCATCTTCTCTAATGACATTGCCACCCATTCTACATCACACATGTCACACCCTTCCCTTTTGTCATGTCACACCCCCTACTCCCACCAGCAAAGTCACCACTGACTCACCAGTTACCATACTAGGCCCATCCCCTATCATCACACAGTCCTGTCTCCACACATGACTACTGAACACTGCCCATTGGCAATCCCTACTGACCTGACCTGTCATGTGTTGACATATCCCCTTGGTGGCTATATCCACTTTACAAGTGCCAAGTCTGTTGCCTGCTTAGTAATGCTGCCCACTGCATCCCAGACTCATTGAAGAAATCACTGCCTGCCCCTACAGTGTACAATCACTACCCAGGCATGTTGTCTGTATGCTTTACACTTTTAGTTACCTTTGTTTTATGGACTTTACTTGTCTTATCTTCATCTGTGTCACTGCTGTGCATGTGATTGTCCATGCATCAACCCTTATCTTTTCTCTTATTTTCTTTGGACATTTGACAGATCTGGTTTACTCTGATCGTACCTTAGAAACCACCATCCCTATGAAACAAAGGTCTGCTGTACATAGAAAAATAATCACCCATCTTTTGGAGTCACTATCTGCATGTCTAAGAGTTTTCCAGAGTCCCCAGAGTCATATCCCAGAGTGTTTTCAAGTCTTCAAAGCCTCCTCAGAGTCTCCAGAGTCCATCTTACCATCCAATTGCCATCTTTGAGTTTTCCCTGCCAGCAGATCACTGCCACTTCATTAAACCAGTCCCCTGTATCCACAAAATTTTCCGTCACCTACAAGAGTCTACAATTGCCACCCTTCAAGTCCCGAGTCCCCACAAGCTATCCCCCTCCCAGAAAAATCTGTGCTGCCTATTGGGGGTGGAATTGTGAGTTCTTCATTGCTACACTCCTCTAACCACTAAGAAAAATCCCCTGCTTCATTTCCTAGTCCCCCTTCTATCTCCTTCTGACTCAGCACCCCTTGGGATGAGCCTAGTTGTAACCTACAGCTTTCCCCACTTTCCCCTTGCACTCTCACAAGAAGAGTTGCCCACATTGTTTTTGGAGCCCACTGTGATGGGTCTGTAGGTCTGGAAAGGAGATCTCTACAACCTACCCACCACTGAATTGAACTTGAAGAGCTCTTAGAGCCCTTCCATCATCTTTCCATATTATCATCTGATCTTTTTGTTCCCACTGATAACCCCTGAGATATCCCAGAACTTAGTTCCCCAGATCCAGAGTTTTTCACCACAGATTCTCTGTGTCATTCAGAACCCACCTCTCCATCATCAATTGATATACCAGGTGCCTTTGAGCTTGATGAGTCATTCACACCACTGCCAGATCATCAAGAGTTATTGCCACTTACCAACTTATCATCATCCTCCTCAACAACCTCAACTTTTGCTGCTGAACAGCTCCTCCTTCCTTCATCATCCCTTAACCCCTCTCAGAGTCTTATTCAGCCACTGGTCCAACCTTCTGCAACAATACCATCCAGAAATCTGCCTTCACTTCATAACCCTGCCCCACCTTCATCATCAATACCAACTACTATGTCCACCACTAACCATCATGAAATGCCACTCCAGGGCTCTAACAAAGCCCCTAAGTTCTCAGGAAAGATGGAAGATATTTGTGCTTACTTTGAGGATGTCAACCAGATCTGCACCAATGCAGGAATTACCATCAACAAAGTCAAAATTAAGTGGGCCATCCATTATGCCAACAGAAACAAGTCAGAGTTATGGTTGTCCCTTGATTCCACCACAGGTGATGACTGGGAGGATTTCACTAAGGAAGTAACCAGTTTCTACCCTGGTGCTGATGTTAAAGGTTTCCAATACACTAAAGTTGACCTCAAGACTCTCCTCCACCACCAAGTTCAGAAGCCTATGTCATCCCTTGATGATCTTGGAAAATATGTCCAAGAATTCTGCTGTATTGTTGCCCTGATCAACAAAAAGAAGAAGAAGCTCACTGATGACTACATCAATGAGAAATTCCTCAAAGGTTTCCCCCCAGATTCCATAACAGTCTTGTGACCCATCTTCAACTCAAAGACCTAGACCATGACATTGACAACCCCTGGTCTTTCAAAGAGGTCTACAAGCAGGCCACTCATCTTCTCAGCAGTGCATGATGAAACATTGCCCAAGTGGACAGTTTGGCCTTATTCCCCAAGTCCCATTCCCAACCAACATCTCTGCCTACTATCCTTAAATGAGAATATGTCCAAGCCACTGACCCTGCCTCAGGAAGCTGCCAGACTCAGTCCTCTGATCAACAACTCCACCACTCTTTTGACCCCCACTGCTTCTTCTGTGGCAGCACTGATGGCCATAGGACAGCTGAGTGTGAGCTCTGCAAAGAATATGTCCACCAAGGCAAATGCATGCTCATAGGTGGTAGGGTTTTCATGAAGTATGGCTCTGACATCCCTAGATCTGCTGCAGGGCAGAACTTCAAGGAAAAGATTGATAACTTCTTGGCTGTTTGAGAGTCCATAATGGCATCAGCTAACCTAGTGTCTATTCAGTCTCCAGGAACCTCTTCTTCATCTCAAGGGCATGATACCCCTCCCCACCTCATTAACACTATGTTCTTTGGCTCTGAAGACACCACTGAGTTTCAGGTAGAAGTTCACCCCTCATCCTACCTTGTCAACAAGGAGATTGAAGAAAACACTGATGAAGAAGACAAGTGTGCCCTAGCCAGAGCTTATGCTCAGGTTGAGGAGCTCAAGAATGCCATCAAGAAGAAAAAGCCTGCTTGCTTTGACAGTGTAGAAATCCCCACTCATCATTCCTGAAATGCCACCCCTGCCAGCCCTCCTCCTGCCAATAACTCTGCACCAACCCCACAGTTGAACTCCCAGCTGTCATCTAACATTCCTCAGACAAGACCAATTGCTGCTGAAGCATCTAACTCCAAACCTCAGTCTAATTCCACCCCTCAGTTTTGTTACCAGAGCAGCTTTGACAAAGCTGCTGCCACTAAATGTCTCATATCCCAAGTTTTAGGTGCCAAGATCAAAATCTTGACACAAGATCTTTTAGCCATCAGCCCAGAGATCCACAAACAAATTAAAGAGATGGCTATGATGAAAAAGATCATGATTGGTAGCCTTGAGACTGCCTCAGATTCATCTTCATCATCAACTTGGGCATTGTACAAACAATATCTCATCAAGGATACTGAGGGGAAGTGTGTTGGCCTAGCCACTGCTCCTCTTTGTGTGGTGGATGGAGTTCTCATGGACAAACTTTGGGTCAAGTGTATTCTTGACAGCAGATGCCAAGGTAGTCACCCTTAGATGCAAGCTATGGGAGGCTCTGGGTGCCCCTCTTCATTCTGACATGTGCATGACCTTGGAAGCTGCTAACCAATCTAAAGAGAGCACTCTAGGTGTAATTGAAAATGCCTCTCTGTGGATTGGGCCTGTCAAGGCTCATCTCCAGATCCAAGTCATCAACAGAGCCCCATTCAACCTCCTTCTAGGGCACCCATTTTCTGTCTGCTCAGTAGCATACTCAGAGACTTCCCTGATGGCAAGCAATTGTTAGAAATCTGCAACCCCAACTCAGGCTGCCAACTGTTAATCCTGACTTGTCCCCATCATCACCTCTATCAGTACCCTTGATTCATAAACTCAGAAGATGAGGCAGAGTATTTTGCTTGCCAAGAATGCCACTGCCACTTGGATATGGGAGAACAGGGTTTTTAGCATTGGTCAATGACTTGCCAGAGTTTCAAGGAGACCAAGAGAATATAGTATCCATGTGTTCCCTTTATGTTTCAGATTCCCCTTCATCGGTGAGATTGTTTGTTTCACCTTTTCATACAGACTCTAAAGAAAATGCTGCCATGGCTTATTTATATGACTACAACACTGACAGTGCACCTGCTCTTGATCCTTTTGACTTGAGTTTCATTTCTCCAAAAGATCCTTTTTTATTTTCTATGAGTACTATGATTTCTCCACTGACACTTTCAGTCCTATGATCCTCTCTTCATTTCGACCCAGTTTATCATGTTTTGAAGTACAAACCTGTAGCAAAGCAGGTGAAGCCTGTCCTGACTGCAATGCCTGTCAAATTCAGAGTAGAGCATTGGGAGATCAGTGATCCTCTCACAGACTTGCCTGTATTACCATGTCATCCCCCTCCTTTCATTCCTGGTTCTAGATTTACAGCACAATGAGCAGAAGAGCTTGATCTCGACCCTGCCAACTTCCTTTGGCTGGTGGAGTTACACCTCATTTGATGGCTTGTTTGTACCCATGAGGCAGCATTTGCTTGGGAGACCTCTGAAAGAGGAACCTTTCATGAAGATATGTTCCCCCCTCTGAAAATTCTGATGCTGTCCCACAAGCCTTGGGTTGAATGAAACATCCCTATCCCACCTGCCATTTTTCAAGATGTCATTAACATAATTAAGGAAAAGGTTGCTGCCAGTGTCTATGAACCATCCACCTTGTCCTACCAATCCAAGTGGTTTTGCATCATCAAGAAAGATGGAAAATCCCATCATCTTGTTCATGATTTTTAGCCACTAAACACCATCTCTATTCAGGATTCTGCAGTTCCCCCTTTTGTCAACTTGATCACAGAGGCTTTTGCATGTCACTCTGTATATGGAATCCTAGATCTCATGGTAGAGTATGACCATAGGACTATCCATGATGATTACCACACCTCACTACCTTTCAAACCCCTATCAGCACTCTTTGACTCATGAAACTCCCTATGGGTCATACAAATGCCATCCAAATCTTCCATGGAGACATCTGCTGGATCCTGAAAGAGGAAATCCCCAAAGTTACCATCCCCTTCATCAATGACTGTCCTATCAAGGGACCAAAGTCTTGCTACCAAAATGCTGACAGTACCTACAAGATGATTCCTGGGAACCCTGGGATTTGCCACTTCATTTGGGAGCATCTCCAGAACACCAATTGTGTCCTTCATCATCTTCATCATGCTGGTGCTACCATCTCTGCCAAGAAATGCATTATCACTGCCCTGTCTATTGTGGTAGTTGGGCATAAGGTATCATACAAGGGGAGGATTCCAGATGAGGCAAAAGTACAAAAGATTAAAGACTGGCCTTATTTCCATAATGTTACTGAAGTCAGGGGCTTCTTAGGTCTTTGTTCATACTGCCACATCTTCATCAAAGACTTTGCCAGATATGCCTGCCCCCTCATCAAATTGACCAAGAAAGATGTTCCCTTCAAGTTTCATGATGAACATCATGCTGCAATGGATTATCTCCATTCAGCCATTGTGTCATCTCCTGCCCTTCAAACTATCAACTATGATTCTGCCTTGCCTGTCATCCTGGCTGTCAACACCTCTAACATCACTGTAGGGTATATCCTTATGCAGGCAGGTGAGGAGGGCAAAAGATATCCTGCTCAGTTCAGTTCTATAATCCTCAATGATTGAGAGTGGCATTATAGTCAAGCCAAACTAGAACTTTTCAGTCTTTTTCAGGCCCTGCATGACATGTGGCTTTATATCTTTGGTGCAAAGAACTTGGTTGTGGAGGTGGATGCCAGGTATATCAAGGGCATGATAAATAACCCTGACTTGCAGCCCAATGCCACCATTAATCATTGGATCGCTGGTATCCTCCTTTTTGACTTCAAACTTGTCCATGTACCCACTACCAAGCATGCTGCACCCAATGGGCTGTCAAGGAGGCCCAAAGCCAATGAAGACCATAAGGTAGATGAAGAATACAAGGACTGGGTTGATGAATGTGGAGCATTGACCATGGAACTCATGAATTGCTGAGAGCCAGGGTCTCGAGTGCTATGTACTAGTCTGGGTTCACCACTGTCCATCTATTGCTTATCTGCTCCCTTACCCCAGGATGTCAGCATCTTTACCACAGTCAAAACACCACCAGATAATGCAGGAATAGAAATTCCATGATCCAAGAAAGCAAAGCAGAGAGATGAAAGGTTAGAAGTGGTGAAAGAGTTCTTGGAGATGAAGAAACCACCAGATGGAATAGGAGAGAAGGATTTAGAGAGCCTCATCCAGCTTATGACCAGATATTTTGTCAAGGGCAGAGAGCTTTGGAGGAAAGAGCCCCAGGGTTGTCACCAACTCATAGTTTGCCCTCATAAACATCTCAGCCTTATTTGCCAAGCCCACGATGAGTTGGGGAACAAGGGTATTTTCTCCACCTGCATCTGATTGCTGATATGTTTTTGGTGGCCCATGCTAGAGCAGGACATTTGCTGGTACATCAGAATGTGTCATGAATGCCAGATTTGCCACCTAGATCGCATCCACATTCCCCCCATCATCACTGTCCCCAAACCTCTATTCTACAAAGCCTACATTGATACATTCATAATGCCAAAGTCAAATGGTTATTGTTACATCACTCAAGCCCATTGCTTGCTCACCAGCTACCCAGAGTGGGCTATGTTATGGTCAGAAACTGGGAAGTCAATAGGCAAGTTCTTATTCAAGCAGATTCTGTGTCATTGGGGAGCTGTTGGGGAAACATCACCAACAACAGTGGACCTTATGTTCTAGCTCTCAACTGGCTCTTGAAGACCTATGGCATTCATCACATCAGCATCTTGCCTTATAATTTGCAAGCAAATGGAGTGGTAGAGCAGTGGCATTTTGATGTTAGGGAAGCAATGGTGAAGAGTTGTGAGGGAGAGGCATCAAGGTGGTCTGAGGTTTCCCTGTCTGTGTTCTGGGCTGAAAGAGTCACCATTCATAAAGCTATGGGATTCTCCCCTTATTATATGGCTCATGGTGTCCATCCCAGACTCCCTTTCAATTTCACCAAGGTGACATTCCTCTCCTCCTTTGAGGTGGACTTTTACTCGACCACTGACCTCATTGCTAACCATGCCCATCAACTTCACAAGCATCCAGAAGACCTGGCACTAGTCCATGAATGAGTCCTGAAAGCCCACTTCACCTCTGCCAAAGACTTCATATCCCATTTCGAGCACACAATCCATGATTTCAGCTTCGAACCTGGCTCACTTGTCCTCATCAGAAACTCTCATATTGAGAAGGAGCTAGATCAAAAGATGAAACCCTGCTACCTAGGTCCCATGGTAGTGGTGCATTGTACTAAGGGTGGATCTTACCTTCTTGCAGAGCTCAATGGTGCCATCTCGAAATTCTACTACACTGCCTTCTGTCTATTCCCCTACTATCCTTGCAACAAATCTTGTATAGAGGTCACTCACTTGGTGGGCCTCAAAAACTCCACCATCAATCAACTTGAGGATGACTCCCTTCCTGACCCAGAGCTTGCTGGTGTCCTTAGGGATGAGTCAGATGAGTAACTTATACCCTATCTACTGTGTTTCTTTTCTTCTTTTCTTTCTTTCATTTCTTTCTTTAACTTAACAGACAATCTTCTTATATGCCACCTTTGAAACAAAAAGACCACTGTCAAAAGCAGAAACTTACTCACTGCCTCTCTTTAAAGAATACTGTCAAAGTACACTACCAAGAAAGACAATAAAAAGCCACTCTTTCAGTTACCACTCATTACTTCCCTTTTCTTCTGTCCATTTATGAACTGTTTACTTATTGATGGATGTTCCAAACATTCACAGACACTTTCCTTCTTACCATACCTGCATGTGTGGTGATGTTTTCATTTCAGCTCAGCCTTTGCACTCTTGACCAGAAAACCACCAATGAGACCAACACATGCTGTGATTCCTCTATGCTATGGCACAAAAATGGTACCATCCTATGGACCCTCTATGTTGTACCTCTCCTGCCACTCCTTGATAGCATGTAGCTGCTGTTTGTTACTGTGAATCACCACAGCCATAGTCCCCACCTCAGCCATAACCTGCAATATCTGTGAGTATAAGTCACTGCAAGCATTTCACAATTTTTCTTGAGAAAACATGCTGAAAAAATTGAAGAAAGAGATACTCTTTTTTGACACATGTTTTCAAAGACAAAAGGCAATAATAACATGTTGTTTTCTTTGCATGATTTACTAAAAAACATTGATTGATGCTAATACCCATTAGTGAAGAACCTAATGGGCATTACCATTAATTCATGTTTTTTGGCAGAAAAGACAAAGAAAACATTACATTATATTCACCTTCTTTGTTTGAAAACAGCTGAAATAAAAGAGTATCTCTTTTTTCAATTTTTTCAGCATATTTTGGGATGAAAAATTGTGAAATGCTTGCAGTGAGTGGCTCAGTGACTCCTCACTCCATGTGATTGAGTCCCTGAGAGCAGCAATCAGTGCATCCAACTCATCAATTGCTCTTCAACCTCTTCTCTGTGCTCATCATCTGCTCCTTGATAGCCATGGGGAATCCTCTACCTCTTCCTCAGGCAGCAGCAACACATGTGGGGATCCCTGCAGCATGGTTAGGTCGATGTCAACCTCTTGCATCTTCACAGTAGCTGGAACTTTGTCTGGTTTGTCAAGGAGGCTGCTGGGAGCAGCAAAAAATGCCAACATGTCATCACTTGGGTCCTCTATGATATTTGGAACTGTTGAGTCAGGTACTGGGGTGGCATGCACAGTGGATGGGAGAAAGAGCAGGGTGGAGGCAGGAGGTGGTGCTGTAGCAGAGGTTTGTTCATCAGGGTGGAGCAGAAGTTTAACACAGGGCAGGACTTTGTGAGTCAAGGACAGCACTGATGAGGCAGTGGGATTAGGAAGGGGTGCAGGGGCAGTCTTTGGTAGTTTGCTCATTGATGCAGCTGATGCTGGTGGGACTTCCTGGTTTTTCCACTGCATGTCCACTTCAGCTTGTTATTGCCATGCCATGGACTTGTGACTCACCTTCCTACTGGTCTGATAGGCTTTGTCACACTTCTTCTTCCCCTGGTGACACCTCTTGCAAGCTTGGCCTTCCTTGCACATGCACATGATCCCTAGTCTCATGCAAAGTCCACATGGCTCTTGGCCACTGCCCATAACTTTGACAGCCATTTCAACATTGCCATGCATCTCCTCAACAGGTGTTGGTTCACCCCCTGAAGGGGCAGATGGCTCCTTCCCAGCTGCAGTGTCAGTTGACACTGACTGAGAATGACAAAAGTGTTAGAGGAGTGGAAAAGGATTAGGACACATGTGCACCCTTGCTCTGACTTTCTCCCTTCCAGTGGCCTTTTCTACTTGCCTCTGTGAATGCCACATGCCTTCCCTACCTGCTTGAGCTGTGCTTGAAGATGGCACATCCCTGCCCTTTCCCTTCCCTTTGGAAACCTGCTGTGGGAAGTGAGCTTGGATGGCCATTAGTCACTCAAAGGCCTCACTGATGGCAATCCCAGTGTCCTTGTATAATCAGGGATGCTCATGCTGATGTCAGTGGCAAACTTGCATAGTTTTTCAATGTGCTCCTGTTGTCCCTTGTTACCTGAGAGTTACTCTCCAGATGGCAGCCCTGACTCACTGACACTTCATAGAACTGCTCCACCCACTCACATTCTGCATCCTCTCCTGCTGCCTCATCTGGGATCTCCCTCATGATGACCTCCAACTTCTTCATGTTAGCCACCCACAACTTGGGTATGAGCTCCCACACAGCATTTGGGGGAAGAAAACAAGGAGCAGGTGCAGACATGTTCTGGGAAGTAGACATGGCATTGGCTGAAGGTGATTGAGTGTTGAGGAGGGTGGTGGTGAATGGGACTTAGAGAAAGGAAGAGGCAGCATTTTGTTTGGTACATTTTGGCAGTCTTTGTTGATGCAGAAGCATTGTTGCCACAGCACATGACCAAGAACCCCATGCCTCTTCCATTGATCCATGCACAGCCACACCATGTGTCTGACATCATGCCATCTCCATTCTGGGCCATGTGTCTCTGACCAAGGATGGAAGACCCTGGGAGGTGTGGGGAGTCCATACTCCCTAAGGCTGAAACTGACTGTAGCAGCCTTTCTCAGTGTCATCCGTCACTCTCTCAGGTGCCCTAATATGATCATGGCATCTTCTCTAATGACATCACTGCCTGTTCTATGTCACACATGTCACACCCTTTTCATCATGTCACACCCCCTACTCCCACCAGCAAAGTTGCTGCTGACTCACCAGTTACCATACTAGGCCCATCCCCTATCATCCTGCAGTCCCATCTCAACATGTGACTACTGAACACTGCCCATCAGTGATCCCTACTGACCTGTCATGTGTTGACATATCCCCTTGGCAGCTATATCCACTTTACAAGCACAGAGGCTGTTGCCCACTTAGTAATGCTGCCCACTGCATCCCAGACTCATTGAAGAAATCACTGCCTGCCCCTACAGTGTACAATCACTACCCAGGCATGTTGTCTGTATGCTTTACACTTTTAGTTACCTTTGTTTTATGGACTTTACTTGTCTTATCTTTGTCTGTGTCACTGCCATGCATGTGACTGTCCATGCATCAACCCTTATCTTTTCTCTTATTTTCTTTTGACATTTGACAGATCTGGTTTACTCTGATTGTACCTTAGAAACCACCATCCCTATGATACAAAGGTCCACTGTACATAGAAAAATAATCACCCATCTTTTGGATTCACTATCTGCATGTCTAAGAGTTTTCCAGAGTCCCCAGAGTCATATCCCAGAGAGTTTTTGAGTCTTTGAAGCGTCCTCAGAGTCTCCAGAGTCCATCTTACCATCCAATTGCCATCTTCGAGTTTTCCCTGCCAGCAGATCACTGCCACTTCATTAAACCAGTCCCCTGTATCTACAAAATTTTCCTGTCACCTACAAGAGTCTACAATCACCACCCTTCAAGTCCCAAGTCCCCACAAGCTATCCCCCTCCCAGAAAAATCTCTGCTGCCTATTGGGGGTGGAATTGTGAGTTCTTCATTGCTACACTCCTCTAACCACTAAGAAAAATCCCCTGCTTCATTTCCTAGTCCCCCTTCTATCTCCTTCTGACTCAGCACCCCTTGGGATGAGCCTAGGTGTAACCTACAGCTTTCCTCACTTTCCCCTTGCACTCTCACAAGAAGAGTTGCCCACACCATGTGACTCCTTTGATTCAAGTGGCATTTCATTCAATAGCATTAGTCCCAGTGGGATAATCTCCATCAGCATTTCCTGATATCATGGCTGTGCAAGTCAATGGTATCTCTCTTAAACATTCTGGGATAACAGGCATAGGGCCACACCAGCATGACTCTTGTCTGTCAAAGACTAATTCATCATAGCATTTAGTTTTCTGTAAATGCAACCAGCACATGATATCAAATTCAGGGTCTATCAGATTTTCATAATACATGATGTGATTGTCAAGCATGTAATGGTCAGAGAGTAAGTACATTTCTGGACTGCCATAATCCTCTATTGTGAAATGTCCAGCCTGGAATGGGGAGTTCCCTGGGTCAAAGTCTTGGTCAAGGGTTAGCAGCACAGCATCATATAAAGTAGATAGCACTCATGCCTTAACAAGATCCCTTTTTGCTTGTTGAAGTTCATCCATCTCCAAGCAGGTAGTACCAATGGCAAAGAGTCCTAAGTTGGCACCTTCTTTGATAGCAGCAAGCCTGACATCTGCTGGGGACAGGCCAATGTTGTTTAGGCATACATGGGATCCCTTGCATTTTCCCTGTGTCTGCCACTGCTTTGGGCAATTTTGTTTGATATGATCAGTGCTTTTGCAATTGAAACATTTCCCTTCAGCATGGAGGCAGCATTTACATTCTTTGTCACTTGGGGCCATCTGCTGAGAGTTAGGACTCTTCTGAGGGTTGCAGTTACTCATGGTGTAGGGAGAGTATCCTCCCTAGTAGGATAATTCTTTTATTTTCATTGTTTTTGCTTATATTTTTCTTTCTATTATACTTTTGTTTCACTTTTACTTAGTGTTTGCACGCATTGTGGCTTATGTAAGCCTGTGTGAGCACTTAGAAGAGTACTGTACATAGTTAGGAAGAATAACAGACAAGCAACCCCAGACGAGAAGCCAGAAATAAGATGAAACATACACAGAATTTTAGTTCTCCATCCCCAGACAGTCCTCAGACATTATCTCAGCCTTTATTTGGGTTATTGGTTGCATTTTTCATCCATTTCTGCTTACTCCTTGACTCTACACCAGGCAACTCAAGCCTCCTGGGTCGAATTCACCCCCCTTTTCTCACTAGGAGACCCCTACTATATCCCAGGGTCCTTTCACTCTCATCTCTACATCTGGAGCCCACTGCAAGGGGGCTGTTTTGCTTGGTGACCCCACTTCTCCCCTACTTCTGAGGTCATGCACACATTTTCTCATGACTGGATGTGCCAACCCTCTCACTTTTCAGGATTCTTATTCTACTCAACGAGACCTTTCGAATGGTGCCTGTTTTGTCACGTCTGCTTCAGTGCTTCTAGAGATATTCTTATTTTTGTGGAGAAAGGCTCTGTAGGATGAAAACTGGAATAACTCAGGTCTGGGTGTGCCATTTTTTGTGTTTCTTCATTCGCCCACTTCTCCCTGCATGCCTCTACCATCTCCCAAAGTTTCATAGAATTCCATCAAGCAGTTCTTCCCCAGTGCACTGCCATCCTCCCCCCTACCACAGCTTAGCTCCCTGGCACCTCCCCTTCGCATTTCAGGCCATTTTGAGTTGTAGGAAGCCCTCTCCCACCATCATAGAGTCAGTAGATGACCCTTTGAGACACTGTCAGCCCCTTCAAGATCCCAGACACTTTGAGACTCCCAGACAAACTCCAAGCCCTTTGAGACACATTTGTGACACAGACACTTCATTAGACACACCAGGATGAAAATTGGAATAACTCAGGACTGGGTGTGCCATTTTTCATGTTTCTTTGTTTGCACAATTCTCCTCACAGACCTCTACCATCTCCCAAAGTTTCATAGAATTCCATCAAGCAGTTCTTCCCCAGTGCACTGCCATCCTCCCCCCCCTGCCACAGCTTAGCTCCCTGGCACCTCCCCTTCACATTTCAGGCCATTTTGAGTTGTAGGAAGCCCTCTCCCACTGTTGTAGAGTCAGTAGATGACCCCTTTGAGACACTGTCAGCCCCTTTGAGATCCCAGGCACTTTGAGATGCCCAGACAAACTCTGAGCCCTTCAAGACATGTTTGTGACACAGATGCTTCATTAGATGCACCTGCTTCATTTGTAGACATAACCAGATGTTATACCATCGTTTTCTTGTGTGTATTGCAGTCGAGCAAGGCTGCAAGTTTGAGAGTTAAGTGTTCAAGTCACAACAGTGACTAGTTTCAGTTTTTGGTGGTCAAAACCACTTTGAGACATCAGATGAGATTTCTGCACCCTCCACCTGCCTTTGTGGTTCATTTGCCACACCCCCAACCCCCCATAGATGTTTGAGGTCACATCAAGGCAACCCCACCTCTTCATTTACCTTTCGAGACTGACTGTTGACATTCAAGCCTTGCATTTACCCTTGATACTACTGTCAATTACCAGTTATGATGTGATATATATTCATTCAAGCTTCATATACACTACTCATGATGGAAGAAACACCCAGATTGTCTCAAGCCCCACTTGAGTCCCCCCCAGAGTTCTTGGGGCAGGCTGAGGACTTGCCAGGCTACCTGGAGGATGTAGCAGAGTATGGTAAGGCCCAGGGGGCAACAGATACCTCATCACTCATCCAGTTTGCAATTGACAGAGCACCACCCCACACTGGAAGGCTCTGGAGCTACCTCATGGCCAGTGCCCCAATCTTTGAGCAATGGGAGAACTTCCAGGTGCTTGTAACTCTCCAGTACCCCAAGATTGAGCCAGTCAAGGATGTCCTCAAATACTTTGAGGAGTTCTATGCCTTCCTCAAGGGGACTCATCACAGCAAGCTAAGCTCAGTTGCAGCTCTAGGGGACTACCTTCATTGCTTCCAGGTCATGTTCTTGGCCCTGGTGAGTTGGAACATCTTGGAGTTGAGCCATCGAGGCCAGCTATTCCTTTGAGGCCTCCCACCACAGGTTGAGCTTGAGGTCTTGAGGAGGCTCACATCCAGGTACCCTCTGTTTGAGTTGGGCCACCTGTGGCCTATCAAGGTCATCATTCATGTTACAAAGGAGGTTATCAAGGAGGGGGTAGGCCACTCACCTCCTCATCTAGCTTCAAAGGACCCCTCATTAGCTTGCGAGTATCCCAAGGAACCCTCCCAGTACTCACACTCACCCTTGATCAGTTCCCCATCAGACACCCCTGTGGAGTACTCTCAGTCTCATTCTAGAAGATGCTCCCAGGGAGAGGTGCACTCAAGCTCAAAGCTTCCCCCTTGTTCCCCCTTCAAGGCATGCCCTTGACCTTTGAAGATGCCCCCTCCTTCCCCTGAGCATGCTTCAAGCAGCTCATCCCCTCACTGAGTCACTAATGCAGACTTGTGGCACACTGTGGTTCAGCCATGGCAGTGTGTCATGGATAAGCAGGCTGGTGAGTTGGCTTTGAACTCACTTTGAGGCTTGAGAGAGGACCAGTGGTCATGTCCACATCAAGTTGACCATTTGGAGAGTACAAAGGTTTGCCCCCCTCATTCCCAGTTGATGTCCACTAGGGCTCATGACCTCAGTTTGGCCTTGACTTGCTCTTGTCAACTTCATGAATCCTCAAGCACCCCCTTGAAGAGCATGTCCTGTCTCATGCCTCCCTCAAGGCACTCTCCATGTCCCATCCCTTGTTGTGGGTCATGCCCAGGGAGGTCATGCTTGCTTCAAGGGACCCTGGCTTCACTGTCAAACCCTGCCACTGTGAGTTTCGAGTCCCATTTGAGAGTGTCAGGTCACTTGCTTCCCCTTTGAGAGGCTATGGCTTCAAGTACAGTGAGTGAAAAAATGTGTGCAATGTTTGGCTGATTTGTACTAAGTCCAGTGTAGCACCATGAGGCATGGGAATCCTGCTTAGCCTTGGTGAGATAGATGGTAGCACTGACCCCCAGCTACAAAATGGTCCCAGGGTCATGTGATTTGGTGCAGTAGTCCTTGAGATATGTCAATTATAAAACAGGTACATCATTGCACATGTTTATTCACTTTTGAAAAGTGAGGGGTATCTAAGGGATATCAGTACTTGGTACAGCCTCCTTTTGCTTTAAGCACTGCCTCAACCCTCCTAGGCATGCTCTCAATCAACTGCTGGAATGCTCCTTGGAATGAAGTCTAGATATGGTGGAGTGATGTAGGCCAGTACTAGAGGCAATAGAAGCAGGAGAATGACCAGAATCAAGCATAGTCAGGATAGTATTCCTTTGGGTGGCAGAGAGAGATCTCATGGTGGTAAAGGTTGGGAATAAAGAAGTGTGTGAACATATTCAAACTGAGACATAATGTTTATGTGTGTATCTTTGTTTGTAGGACCAAACAACCACAATTATTCCTTTATTTCCCCCAGATTCTACTGCCAAACCAAAAGTGAATAAACATGTGCAATGATGTACCTGTTTTATAATTGACATATCTCAGGGACTACTGCACCAAATCACATGACCCTGGGACCATTTTGTAGCTAGGGGTCAGTGCTACCATCCATCTCACCAAGGCTAAGCAGGATTCCCATGCCTCATGGTACTACACTGGACTTAGTACAAATCAGCCAAACATTGCACACGTTTTTTCACTCACTGTAGGTATCCCTCAGCCTACTGAGAGGTCTTGAGGCACCAAGTTTGGCCTCAAAGATTTGGGTTTTGTTTCTTCTGTGGTTGTGAGGGGCACATTCAAGTGCACTGTGGAGTTTTTGCTTTGTATCTAGCTGTGGGAAGATGTGGGGTGGTTTGAGGTCACATTGTGCTACCTACAGGTGAGGAGATCCCTCATGAGGCACTTGGGTGCACATTACAGGCTCATTTGGACTTCTGGGCCCTTGCTCATGGCCCAGGAGGGTTGGCTTCTTGGTTACCTTTCCCTCCTTCAAGTTCTGGATCAGTCCTGCCCCTCACCACCTCTTGAGTTTGACCTGAGATGACTCTGAGGCATCCTTTGAGGTTGTGAACTACCCAGTCCCCTTCAAGGGTCAAGTGGTCCCCTCTGAGCTACCCTCAAGCTCCCCCTGAGCTTTGTTTCCCCTTCGAAGTGCCCTTGAAATGCTTCCAACTGCATCCCCCCTTCAGCTGAGTAGTGATTTTGTTTCTTTTATGTGGTTTCTTTTGTTTTGAGTTTGCATTTTCATGATTCTAGCTAGAGTTTTGCTTCGAGGATGATACCCTTGCCTCATTTTATGTTACAGCTTGGTGTGTGTGACTGAGGACAGTCACTGTCTAAAGCCCCCCTCAGATGTAGGGAAGGTATCCTCCCTACCAGGATATTTCATTTATTTCATTGTTTCTACTTACTGATTTGTTTTTATACTTTTCTTGTTATCTTTTTACATAGTGTTTGGACGCATTGTGGCTTATGTAAGCCCACATGAGTACTTCAAGTGTACTGTACATACTTAGAATTGGAAGAGACATGCTACCTCAGACAGAAAAGCTGGAAATAAAGATGAAGCAGACTCGGAATATTGTCTCCCTCTCCCCAGACTCTCAGTAGATGCTATCTTGGTTTTTATTTGGATTTCAAGGTGCATTTCTCAGTCTTTTCTCTACTCCTTGACTCTACACCAGGCAACTCAAGCCTCCTGGGTCGAATTCACCCCCCCTCTCTCACTAGGAGACCTTGACCTATACCCAGGGTCCTTTCTCTCTCTTCTCTACATTGGGTCACTTGCTCCCCCTTTGAGAGGCTATGGCTTTGAGTAGGTATCCCTTGGTCTACCGAGAGGTCTCAAGGCACCAAGTTTGGCCTCAAAGATTTGGGTTTTGTTTCTTCTGCAGTTGCAAGGGGCACATTCAAGTGCAGTGCAGAGTTTTTGCTTTGTATCTAGCTGTAGGAAAGTGTGGGGTGGTTTGAGGTTGCATTGTACTACCTACAGGTGAGGAGATCCCTCATGAGGTGCTCAGGCACACATTACAGGCTCATTTGGACTTCTGGGCCCTTGCTCATGGCCCAGGAGGGTCAGCTTCTTGGTTACCTTTCCCTCCTTCAAGTTCAGGATCAGTCCTGCCCCTTGCCACCTCTTGAGTTCAACCTGAGATGACTCTGAGGCATCCTTCAAGGTTGCAAACTACCCAGTCCCCTTTGAGAGTCAAGTGGTCCCCTCCAAGCTACCTTCAAGCTCCCCCTGAGCTTCATTCCCCCTTCAAAGTGCCCTCAAAATGCTTCAAACTGAATCCCCCCTTCAGCTGAGTAGTGATTTTATTTCTTTTATGTGGTTTCTTTTGTTTCAAGTTTGCATTTTATGATTCTAGCTAGAGGTTTGTTTTGAGGGTGATACCCTTGCTTCATTTTATGATACAGCTTGGTGCATGGTGACTGAGGACAGTCACTGTCTAAAGCCTCCCTTGGATGTAGGGAGAGTATCCTCCCTAGTAGGATAATTCTTTTATTTTCATTGTTTTTGCTTATGTTTTTCTTTCTATTATACTTTTGTTTCACTTTTACTTAGTGTTTGCACGTGTTGTGGCTTATGTAAGCCTGCACGAGCACTTAGAAGAGTATTGTACATACTTAGGAAGAATAACAGACAAGCTACCCCAGATGAGAAGCTGGAAATAAGATGAAACATACATGGAATTTTAGTTCTCCATCCCCAGACAGTCCTCAGATGTTATCTCAGCCTTTATTTGGGTTATTGGTCATGTTTTTCATCCATTTCTGCTTACTCCTTGACTCTACACCAGGCAACTCAAGCCTCCTGGGTCGAATTCACCCCCCTTTTCTCACTAGGAGACCCCTACTATATCCCAGGGTCCTTGCACTCTCATCTCTACAACAGGTCACCCATTATTAGCAGTATTGCTGGGTACATTCATTGTTTTAATGGATGCAGTGCTCAGCTGATCCATACTTTGCCTATGAGACATGTAACTTTGGTCACATGACTGCTGAGGCCTATGGTTATGATCCTCATCAATAATGCATTCCACCTTTTCATACCCTACACACTCTGACTTGAGTGTTATAATTGAGAAGGTGGTGGCATCATAACCATTTCTGATGAGTTCTGCACATAAGTATGGTTGGCACCATCTCCAGAATGCTAGAACAATGTCCTTGTCACTGATATCTCCAACAGTGTCAGCAATTTCTTGAAGTTTCCTAAGGAAGTCTAGGACAGAGCATCCATCTTGGCAGCACACATCAAACTTATCATGCTGCTGCTTTGAAAGTCTGCAGGAAACATGTAGTCAAAGAGCTCCTCAAAAAATGTCAACAGGTTATATTTCTTTTTGAGGTTGAGAACATTTTGCTCATAGAATCAGTAAGCACATCCATCAAGGTACTTCCCCATGACTCTAATACTCTTCTTTCAGTCCAGGCAGGCTCGTTTTACCCAGTTGCACATCTCATGACACCACTTCTTGAATAAACCAACCTGTATTTTGCTGCAGTAAGTAAACAGTGGATCTTCTTTCAAGAATGATTGCTGATACTTTAATTTGTTTAACTTAGCATGGTAGCAGCATTTCTTCTCGCATTTATGGGCCTTAGTGTGGTCTGAGTCATCAGTAAGTATAGACAAGGGTTCTTCATCTAGGAAGTCTGATCCAAATGAGAAATTGCCTTCAGATGATGACAATGATTGATTGTCATCAGAGGCTGATGAGTCACTCGGTGTGATGGGTCATCAATGTGGTGGGTTGTCATTATGTCCATGTTGTCCCTGTTCCATGTCATCTGAGCTCAAGGAGCTACTGCTGTCACTGGGGTCCCCATGCATTGTGCAAAGTACAGTGCTTTCTCATGAGAATATGGAGGACACTCAGGCAATGTGAGCTTCCTTATTCAGGTTCTCTTTATTCTTCTGGTGGTGTGGCTTTACAATCTTCTCACAATTCAGCAGTTCTGTCTGTTTTGCAGCTTTGGAACTCAGCTTAGCACTAGTGGTGATTTCCCTTTGAGTACACTGTTTCTGTTCAATGTTGAGTCCCAAAGGTCCTGGCCTTATGGACTCACACTTTTTCTGTCATTTCAAGGACTTGATGATTGCTTGTTGCTGGCAGATCACCACTTCAGCACTGTCAAGCTGCTTGACCAGGCCAGTGTCTTTCAGTTTGTTAATCATATGTTCAGTATGTTCCACTATCTCTGGACCATCTTCATTGATAGGTAATTCTTTTGCAATTTCAACAGGAGTGGGGGCCCTCCACTTTTCCTTTATGTCCTTAGTGAGTCTCAGCATGCTTCTTTTTGAAGCCAGTGTCCTTAAAGTCTTATCTTTTTTGAGGACATTTGTGTTCAGCATTCTGTACCATTGTGGGACTGAATTTCTTAGCTCCTCCTTGTTCTATACAAGGTCTGACCATAACAACTTGGGACTGAAATTATTCCTATCCTCAGGCTTCAGATCTATTTCAGGTTCATTGTGCATCCATGCAGGCCAGCAGTTCTGGTCTAATAGTACTGATGTCCTAATTATTGATACAGTACTTCTTGCAGGTGAGCATGGCTTCTTGAAGCCCTTGCCTTGTTCTGCATGCACATCATCATCTGCTCCAGTGGATACTGGGGGGTCTGGGGCACAGCCACATGGCATGCTCCTGAGCTTCTGGACTGGCTGCTCGATGGCATCTCCCAGTGCATCATTCATGCTTTCCTCAGGGTTTCCAAGGTTGGCATGGCCTTTTAGGGCATCACCCTGTGTCCAAATGAATCCCAAGGGTTTGTGAGTGGGTGGGACAACTGACTCAGTAGGTGTGTCTATGTCATGGTCAATTCCAGTAATCCCTCCAAATCAGACAGGGCCACCTTGCTCTGGCTCAAAGGACCAGAAGCAGCACCATATCTCTTTGTTAATTGCTTTGGGGTTAAACAGGGAAGAAGACATCAGTAATGGGTTTGGCAAAGTGACTATGCACTGGGTGATCAAGCCAGTAATGAGTGGGCAATGTCAACATTGGGATTGGTTTCAAATGGTTTAGAGAGTAAGCAGAGAGTTTAGAGGCAGTTCAAAATATGTGATGGAAATGGTAGTTTTTGGCCACATGGAAGTCAATTCTCAGCAGAGGGGAGGCTCAGAGGGCTCGCAAAGGAACTGTCCAAGGGTCTCTATTCGAGAACAACTGGGGGGAATACATCAAGTGCTAAGGGTTTATATACATTCTGAGTGTGGTGGGAGACAAATGAGTATCTAAAAAGAGAAAATAAAGAGAAAGAAAGAAAGATTGACAGAAAGTGAACTAAGTAAATTCTGAGGCAAAGTAAAGAGGTATTATCACTGGAACTGTAAAAACATTTTATGTTGATGTAGTTGTTCCCAAATGATATCAAATAGAAATTGCTAATATATTGTAATATTTGCTCATACAATGGCAATATCAAATGTAACCTCAAGCATCATATGTACCATCCATTCAACTTATGATATCCCAAGATATGGTACATCTCATTTGGTTATCAACAGCTACCCAAGTTAGAATGACAACCATAATGTAACTAAAAGGAACAATATTTGGAAGACATTATAGATTTCTTCTAATATTATATGTATTAGGTAAACATCTGTCACCTATAAAGGATATATCAATTAATGAATATTTTGTATTTGTCCATGGAAATGGTCAAAGTGTGGAAAATGATCACTAATAACTGTACAGTAAATACAATATATATAATCCATGCTGGGGAAGCTTTTTTAAGTTCTGCACTCTTGTCTCTGACTCTCATCTTTGGAGTTGGAGTATGGGGTCAGTGAGATCAGGTAAGTCAATATGCTCTAAATCAGGTAAGTTGGTTCAAGTATGTCCAAATTGGTAAGTCTTCATTATCTGGTTACTTGTACAGGTAAGTTCCATATTATGTAAAATTTATTTGTGGGGGGTCACCACAAGTTCTGCCTGTTGTGAAAATAAATAGTAGTTAATTGATGTATCATTATTTAATTACTTAATGGAAGTATTGGTATTTTCCTTCATGCAGACACATGCAATAATATTGGGATTATTATATAATCCAATAACTGAACAGGTAAAACCCTGATAGATATTGCCAGTGGTGCAAAGCATTATATATTCTCTGTAAGATGAATATGTAAGATTGGAATAACTAACAAGTAAAACTGTGATAGTTATTTTTCTTGCTTTAAATCATTATAATGCTATATAGGACTTGATTTGACATTTTACATATTTTGAGTACTAGATACTTTTTGCCAGATGATTGTATAACAATGGCATAAAATTATGATCCCAGTGATAATATTCCAAGGTGTTACAAGCTGTGATTCATTACACAATGGCTTTACTATTGTTCACTATATATATAGGCATGTACTGTAGTGCAGTCATTTCTTGTCTGGACATTTCAGTCAGTGATGGGCTTCACTTGTGTAGAAAAGGGCTGTAGGCAGCCTCAGTAGTGACTCAACTACTGAGGGATTAGTACCAAAAGTGTAGTACTAAGTGCGCTCTAAGCACTTATGTAAGCATGTAAACATCGCACCAAAATATACAGAACCCTAACCCATGGCCTGCCATGGAGTGACTGTTTTGTCATGCACTGAATATATATATATAGTTTTGTGTGAATTTTAAACAGATACTGTATACAACCCAAATTCACTTACCAATTCAACTCCAGACCATTGAGCACTTGCTGGAACACCACATTGAGTATGTTTTGTTGGATATGAGCTTGATCATGTGAGTTAAGATAAGATATTGATTACTCTCCCTCACCCTATTGGCTCAGGCTTCCATACTTTGTGGGAACATTATTCTAGAATAGTCTACTATGATGGAGAGTATTCAACTACCTTTGAGTCTCTTGTATGGAATGCCAGCATCTACTCCATGATACCAACATGTTTGAACCCTGGTACCTAGTTGCACCAAAATATACATCACACTGGGGTGATTCAATCTCGAACAACTTGGAGGTTCCTATCTTCTGTTGGACTGCAAGAGTAAGTGTAGAAAAGGGCTGTAGGCAGCCTCAGTAGTGACTCAACTACTTAATATTCAATGTACCTGTAGGCAGCTACAAGGTATCAGTAAGTAGTCTAATGTAAAGAATATGTAGGCTTACCCTCAGTAGTGACTCAACTACTGAGGGAACAGTATGAAAAACATACTACTAAGTGTGCTCTAAGCACTTATGTAAGCAACCTTAACTTGCACCTAAGTCAAGCATTACAGGGGAGATTTACAATCTCCAACACACCCCCTTAAACTCCACTGTATGATTAGGTAGGGGTGAAGGATATAGAATTTGAAAGAAATAGTATACCAAACATTTGAATAAAAATGAGTATATGTGCTGCAAGTGCAGCATCAAGTCTGTGTGGTGTACAAGCATTGTTTGGTTGTGTTTGCCATGCCATGTTGTGGCAACTTCCCATTTCAGAATCCATTTGGTGAGCATGCATCCTCTCACTGCAGGCAAAGGCCATTAGGACTGCCCAATTGTCTGAGTTTCAAACTCACCTGTGACAAAAAATCTGAGGTTGGACACATAGGTAATTCATACTACATTGAAATTTCACCATACAGTTAATGTTATGGCATGTCTATGTAGTTGAGATCATGACAGGTTAGAAGTATGGTACATGAATCCTACCGAAAGACCTTAAGCTTCTTGAGTCATTTGTGAAACATAGGACTCTGTTTGATCATGTGGTGTGACATTGGATGATTGTGACATGACTTTCCAAAACGAGGTTCAAACTTCGAGTTGCACTCACAAAAAGCAGATCCTTTTGATGGCCTTTGCACTTCATGTGCCACAGCCCTCACTGGGCTGTCTTCTAATTCCAGTGCCATCTGAAGTATTCATTACAATGTCTGATGCTCTGGATTGAAGACAAAATGTAAAGTATTGAACTGGCTTTGCAGCACGTCAAGTCAAGCCTCAGTTGTGAAGTGTCAAGTGTGCTCCTTGGCCATGCTGCCTCCATGTAGTATGAAAAGTAGTTGTCATGTAGACCTTTGACTGACATTGTTCAGGTCATTTGAAGTGCAGCTCTCCTTGAGGTTGCACCCACACTCAATTATCATACTTCTTGTTCTCGATGTCTTGCCACCATCTGTGCAAAGTGCAGTGTTTGCAGCATGGCACTGGTCCTCGACCTGACCTCACTGCAGCATGTGAAGCTCCATCACTGGTGGCACTAATGACATGGAGCTGACAGACCATTTCGATGAAAGTGTGTATTGGGTAATCAAATATAAATCATGTTCAGTACTACTACATCAGGCTGCTGCTTGACTGTCTTGAGGTCGTGCAGGTTGTCCCCATCTTGCAATATTCAGTGTAAATATTCTATCCCATTGAGAGCAGCTTGGCATGCCATATGGGAGATCTCTGAGTGGAAGTTCTTGATATTTGCAAGGTGTGCAATTGTTGTTTCTGACCCCCAAGTTATGAGTATGAATGACTAAAGTGGATATTTAGCTGATGAACAGGAATGGTTGCAGGAGAAAACTTGCCTGAAGATTATGTATGATGTAAGCGAAGCACAGTGCACAGAGTATGGTTATCAGTAGAGAAACAACCTGCACATGCATCGCCAAGGCTGCATGGGTGACATCCCTACACATGAGGTTCCATGTCCAGAGATACAACTTAATGGCTTTCCAAAGCATCAAGGGAGCTACCTGGAGTATTAGTTGCACTTCTGGGGCACACAAGAAGATCCTACTGTCAATTTTGCTCTGCCATATCTTAATGTAGGCATCTTGTGCTATCTTGGAGGCTCCAGTAGCAATTACAGTGCTGGACAGGTAGTCAAAAACCTGACATAAGCCTAACATGCTCACATTCACCATCATATTACTCACAGCAATAGCTTGTACAATACATCCTACACCAATATGTCAATAAATGTGCTCTCTTCATGGAGCAATGTCTTACCTTTGTGCTCCAATATTTGTAAGGGTTCTCCAGTCGAAGTTGCCCAGATTTGAACATCACCATCTGTGGAGCCACTGATAATGGCTGCACCATCAAACAGCCAGGACACCTGCATTGGGATATTTTGGTCCTCCAAGGTGGGATGATTCTTGATCTGGAGATCAGGGTAAGATTTTCCCAGTGAGTATATGTCAACCCCATCCTCCAAGTTTGTGAGAGCAATCCACCTGGCATCAGAAGAGAGAGCTGCATGCCCACTGCAAGGATGCTCAGGACCATGGAAAGCACATGTGACAAAAACCTGAATCACACCTACATGATCTGGTGGCTATGGATGGGGTTAATTTGCCAGTGCTGCTTGAAAGATGAAGTGTCCCAACACCTATATTCTGATCAGTAGTGGTCTCAAGCAGTTTGATACTTCACTCACACAATGCCATGGTGAAGGTAAGCCACAACCAAAAGGTTCCCTTTCTCCTTGATCACAACTGCTCGACCATGAACCCTCTTGTCTGGTTGCTCTCCTGTGAGTGGCAGGTCCTTGGGTAGAGGAAAGATCTTGTGGGTAACACACTTCCCTAGAAGGATTCAGCTGTTGTCACTGAGAGACATTTACACTTACCTGACTGAAGTGCTTGGGCAATGTGTATTTCTGATCCCAGGGCAATTGCAATGTCCCCACTATATTCGTCAATGGCCAGGGAAAAAACTGGGGCTCTGATACCAGTTAGAATAGAGTTGGTCACTTTATTACTCTACTAGCTGGTTTAGTTTGTTAATAAGATGGGTCATGCATCCATACCTCCAGGTCTTCAATTATGGCCAGAGCACCATCCAAGCAACCAACATACAGACAGTACAGATGCTGAGGACTCCATGCAAGACTGAGAATGGAGGAAGGAAAAGTGACATGAGACTTGAGCTTTCCAGAGAGAGGATCCCATACAATGAGACTCCTGTCATCACTGCCACTTGCCAATTCATTTCCACTTGGCACAAAGGTAAGAGCATTCACAGTGCTAGCATGGCCTTCTAGAACTCACTCCAAAGCAAATGGAAGAAAGTCTTTCATGAGCAATCATCACAATACGAAGGACTGGTGAAAGGTGGGATGGAACAGCCACAAACACCTTCATGTACAACAAATGAAAATTAAAAGACAAAAATGACAAATGGTATATATCATATGCAGCACTCCTATGAGTATGTTAAGTCCAATACATTTGTATCCCACACCATAACATGATAGAGACCAACTATTCCTGAGCACAGTATTAATATCACACCTCCCTAAGCACAAGTAACATACCTTGTCCAATGAGAGTATTACCAGAAATTTCCCTGGCAGCTCCTCACTCTCATACTGACAGCCAGTGAAGTGGCTAATAATATGTTGGTTTCATATAACTTGTTCTTCCACCATGAGCTCACTGTGACAAAGCCATATGAACAGGAGTGGGAATTTTTGGTAGGGATCATATGCTGCTTGTGCATTGGAGAGCTCTCAATATTGTTGCACAACATAAAAATTTTCAGCCACAAGGGCATTGGAAGGTCTGTGTCTTTGGTGTAAGAAGATGCATTGTATTTCTCCTGTGCATTGTTGGGTTTCATTGGGGAAGTGAAACAAAATGTGACTATTGCCAAGATGCTTCAAGGAGCAGGCAAAAGTCACTCCCTGATATTTCACAGAGTGTCTCTCTTGCACATGAGGTTGGATGACCCAGGTGTGAGGGTGGAGCTGCTCTTGATATGACAGGTACATGTGGGGAACCATGCCTTCATTAAGGCAGTCAAGGAGACTTTCATACATAGTGGAAGAAAGCAGTGACGTATCCATGCTGTCTGTGATTTCAGCAACATCACTGTTCATGCCTTGTGAGTCCAAGTGGTCGATGTCAGTCTGCAGGGTGGATGACATTGATAGGAAGAAGCATGTGAAGGCCATCATAAGAACTTGCAAGGAGTCAGGCAGGTTGTTTTTGCTAAGCATTGATCTTAGGTTGCTTCCCCTGCAGAAGGCTTTCAGCATAGTATGTTCCATCTCACCTGTTGTTTGTGAGTGCTGAACTCACTGTTCTAAGGAAATACTCACCAATCTTTGAATTGGTATTGATGCATTGGAGGATGCCATTATATCTTTCAAAAGGAACTGCCCACCATCCATGGGCAGGGCCATATGCATGTAAGCATTCAGGCACATGTAAAGATGCATGGTTGTCGTAAACCAGTACTCATGCACCAAAAATCTCCAGTGTACTATGAATGTAATATGTCAAAAACTGTTCAACGACTTCAATGTGATACTTGGATGTGGTGTGAGTGTGCCCAGTGGACTGCCATTACCAATGATAGGTAGTTCCATAGAAGAACTTGGTTCTTCTGGCTTGCATTAACACCACCCCATAGCCTGCAAAGCATAATCACCAGATTGACTAAACAAGCTGTATGCCACTGGTCAGCCTTGAGTTTGCCATGACCACAGCTACTGAGATTGTGGGGCACACAAGTGATACACAATGGCAAGGTGGTCTTCTGCATGTCTTCCCATACTTCAGACAGCACTGACTGATCAAGAATCATTGTGGATGGTGCACTGGACCATGCTGTGGACAAATCAACAATAGGGCAGGGAAAAATGGGTGGACAACATATTTCTGGTTGGTTGTGTTGTTTGAACTAGAGAAGGGTCAGACAAATGATGCAGGGAAGCATGGTAGTGGGTTACCCAATTGACAAGTGCTTGAGCATAGGCCATCTTTCTGATTGTCTGATCAGCCTTACTGAGCTTGTGCAAAGGCTGGCTACTGATCTTGATTTTGGGTAGAATGTTATTTGCTTCCATGAGTGCAACAACATATGTACCCCCTCCTCAACCACAATAGAGCAGTTACTGACCCTTTTCAGATGGCTTCAATTCCAGAATCCAGCTCCCATTGTTGCTCAGCAGGCATGTGAGGTTGGGTATGAGCACCATCTGATTTCTCCTCAGCATCCATACCAAATACCTTCTGGCAGTGATGCTGCAGGTCACCAAGAAAGAAATTATGCATTGCTTTGATGACTAGAAAGCATGTTGGATCCCAGTAGGGTAGCTGTAGTAGCTCAGTCCACTGGATGCCAAAGGTGTCATATATTCACTGTTGAATGCTATCTGTTTCTGCATCTTTCCACATTCTAGCAATCAAAAGGTGTTCTTGCCAAGATCACCATGGTCAAGTAGAAATGTTTGTGTTCTTGAAATCTGAGCCATCTTGTTGGCAGAATGAACAGAACTTGCCACATGCTCTTCTGAGCCCAGCCAACCCTGCAGTTTTTCATGCAGCAGGCAGATCACAAATGAGAAGCACCACCACACCATGCACAAGGCAACCAAATGTGTGTAGGGCAGTGCGAGTTATCTGTAACCTGGGAGACCAACAATGGATTAAATTGTCAATGAGTGGTTGGAACACATGATTCAGGAAGTAGTATGAGGGCTCTTGTGGCCCAGGGATTATGCCAGCAATGTAGACATTTTCAAGTTGGTAGCACATGTGAACAGGTAAATTATGGCAAACCATGTAAATCACTCTGAAGGACGTATGCTTCCCACCTTGTTTGTTTCCAAAAGGATTGAACCAGTCAACAAAGAGACTGAAACTCAGAGGAATTTCTGGACTTTGTGGGTCATCTGAAGTGAAAAAGAGACCACCATTGGGACCTCGAAACTCCCAAAAAACTGACCCATCCCATGTGTCACACATGCGATCTGAAATGGGACTGGTGGAGGAATGTAATGATGTCATGACCTCCACTCATGACAGGAAACAGGCAATCCATGCATCAAGGGATTGATACCAAAAGCGATGATTGGGAGCTCCATCTTTTCTGAAGAGCTGCACTCCACAAGACATGCTTGAAGGTGTTGTGTGGTGACTGCATATGTCAGGAATGTTTCGATAATCTGTGGTCTGACCCTTGGGAAATGGTCCATAAAGAGAAAAACAATGTGGACAGCAGATGTACTGGTGCAAGTCAGGATCAATGGATAGGAGTTTGATGCCACTCCATATGTCTGTGGGCCAGGAGGAGGCAATCGACTGGATTTTGTCTTGTACATGTAGTTGTGGACAACCACCTATTTTATGTAGGAAATCATCGATGAACCTCCCAAAGGTCAACACAAATATGGCTTGAAATATCAGAAGAAGGAAGTTGGCATGTTCTTGTGAAAGTCCAGCAAGAATGTGTAGAACACTTGCCCCTATGACACTTAATAGCACCAGTAAAGAGGTATTTGCAAGGGCACCAAGACCACCATTGTATAAATGGTCTAGACAGAGATTCAGCCAACTTGAAGCCTACATATGTGAAGTTGCACATACCTGTATTTATGACAATCAGTAGAGATGTCCCAGCCATTCCATCCATTGTGGTGTCTGCACACTGGCATAGCCATTCATACTCTAGAAGATGATTGAGGTGACATTGGTGCTCTTGAATGTCTAGGACAAGCTTCTTGCTTGTCATGGTGATTTCATCATCTCCATTACTAACAACAGCTGTAACTAATTCATGTAACTTCTGCATGAACTGTTGGTGGACCATGAAAGGATGCGAGCCCTGTGTATCCATTGGATCAAGTAGAGGCTGTGCCCCAACTGCAGCAGCATGATTTGGTAAGAACTTCAGGCGAGATGGAACAAAGGACAACACAGTTGATTGAAACATGTGACAGTACTGCTGCAAGCGCTCATGTTCACTAGCTGAACATTCCAATAAGATGAGAATTGTATCAGGATGATTCAACGTACCTTTGTTGTCCCCCCTTAATTGAAAATGCTCAGAGATAGGTGCAGGCTGGTTTCCCTGCACAGTCTGAAGCATCCTAGAAGATACAACATCATCTCTATGGTCTTGTGGTGGAGTTGTAGCCACACATAGGTCTAGTTGAACATTGTCACACTGTTTTGCAGACTGCCATATCCTGTCATCACACCAATGTTGATGTGCAGTTAATGCAGGTAGAAGGCAGCCAGGGGTAGGGACTTGTGTCCAAGGGTCCAGATCCATCCCATCTGCACAACCATACACATGACACCTACATTGAACTTTTGACCCCATCATGATGAATTACAGCTCGGAGAGTGGTATGGTATTACAAATGGAAATCACTGCCAATCTGTCATGTCATGAAGTCAATCATTGATTCAATTTACTGTAAACTTATCAAAGGTTTACAATCATAGATGAAAGTAGATAATGATGACACATGTATGTATTTATTTATGAATTACGGAGGGTATGGAACAAGATATACAACATGTTCAGGCAGGTTGAGTTATTACATCAGTGTGGATTGGCATATCAAACAGCTGTCCACTGCATATCTTAGGCCTTCCAGTAGTGAGCATAATGTGGTAGTATATAGTGAGGAACTTACCTTATCTTCTTCATAGAAGGTGTCTGCCCAAACATCAGCTGGATGCTGCAGGAGTAAGTTTGAATCGATTTGGCATGTAGGGGCTCCCAGAATATGGTTCACCATGTCAATCATGTGCCTGGCAATGTCCACCTCAATAGGCTTGCATTCCACAAAGACTTGGCAGGTGATGATGGGACAGGTATACCAAGTCATGTATATGTGCTTCTCTTCAAACAACTCCTTGAGTTTCACAGCAGTCATCAGTGCCTCTTTCAAATGAGTGGGGATGTCCCACCACCCGACCTGTTCCAATAGACACCTGTGGAACCATTTCCTCAAACAACCATAACAAAAGGTATGGCTGCACCTGACCACTCTGAGGGCAGCACATCAACCATCATGCCAGGAACAATGTGAGCAGGAACTCACATGAATGGGCAGTCAATACATCTCCTGCACATGTGACACTTCACTGCTTTCACATGGATAGTAGTGAACTAGAGCAGGATAGGATAAGTTGAATACATGCATGCATAAGTGGTCAATTCCTACCAGCTGCATCCTTTTGCGCACTTTCTCCTCCACTTCCTTAGTGTCAGTCTTAGCTTCCTCAGCAGCTGCTTGTGCTTCCTCAGCAGCTCTGGCTTCCTGTAGATGACTTAGTATCATCTCTAGGTCTGGGGATGAGACACACCTCCCAAGAGTGCACCACTTCTCCTTCGAAGAACTCGAGAATTTGTGCAATTTTCTGGGGCAAGTCATCAGAACAGCAGCCCATTGTAATCATCAAGGGAACCGATGGAGGCAGCATAGGCTTTGGTTTGGAGCTGCATGGGGAATGCCTTGGAGTTTGCATATAAGATCGGACAGCAGGCATTGGGGTATCAACTGGTAAGCCAATGCTATATGCCAGACATGCTGCTGTATTTATAGGCCATCTCTCATCACTAGATCATTGTTGATCTTCCTGATATGGTTGTCATACCATGATCATGATTGCTCAATACAAAGGATGTATCATTACTGCTCTTCACAAATTCATGCATTCAGTGGAGTTTAATCATGATAGCTCTTCACAAATTCATGCATTTGTGTCAACACAAAGGTATCTGCTTCACACATTCAGCATCTGGTGGAGTTCAATCATGCTAACATTACACAAGGCAAAGATAAGATATTGCTTGACACAAAGGGCATCGTACCATCACAACTCTTCATGAAATTCATGCACTTGCCTGCTATGCATACATGAGGACAAGATATTGCTTAACACAAAGGGCCATACCATCGCAAAAATTCACACATTCAGTGGAGTGTTAACCATGCACACCCTTGCCATGCCGACACAAGGACATACCATTGCAACTCTTCACAGATTCACATCAAAGTTGCCTGGATATGATAGGGTAAATGTGGTAAAGTTCAAGTCAGGGTAAGTGTCATCAGGGGGTGCCTTTGTCATGCTAACTTCTTCCCACATTATTGTCAGTAGCCATCATCAGCTGCTTTGTGCTGTGTAGGGGAATGTAGTCGAAAGATGGCCTTTGTTCACCTGTAGTATGAAAGATGCACTCATCATGAATTCATTCATTTACTCTTGTGACTCTTGTCAGGCCTAATGGACAATTCTGCAGAACCAAACCTATGGATGGCTAATGGAGTGAGGTTGCCCAAGAACATCGCCTGGTTTTGAAACGGCCCTCTGAAGATGACTGGGCACAAGGTCATCACACTGCTAATCTTCAAAGGTGGATGTTACTTCGGTCACTCCACAAGAAGACAAGTCAAACCAAAAATCCACCAGATCAACCAGATGGGAGGCTGAAGAGCATGCAGCCCCACATCCCAGGTTAACCTACTCAACCCTTAAGGGGATTGGTCTCTGAGCCCCCAAAGACCACTGCTTCAGTGAGTCACTCCTCTAGGTAATAAGAGTAATAAGAGTAACATAATGACTGATTGTTTTAGCCTGGTCCACAGCTGCAACTCCAAGTGATTCAGGATTGTCCAGAGGGTCGATGCCAATGGTGTATTCATCATGTGCATGAACTCCTCTGGTTTCTCGAGGACAATCACCTGCTGGTCTTCAGATGTGCAAGGGTTGGTAAACACCATCAAGCAATCATCAACCATTACAGCAGCCACCAGTATACAGGTTAGATAGTTCTCTCACCCTCCACTGGTTGCTAAAGATTGTCTAGGCAATACTGGATGCTCAACAGCATGGTCATCTCCCTTCATCAGTTCCACCTGATGCTTGACAGTCAATGACACTGTCAAGTGACACTACCCAGAGGCCAGGCTGTCCCTCCCAGGCACAGCAACCAGCCAGTATTCAGGTTTGCAACATTACTACTTCCATCTCATTCTTGCTGAGTACTAAACTTTTTCTAGGCAATACTGGATGCTCAGTAGTGTGGTCCTGACACTACACATAGTAAAGGGAAGAAAAGAGCCATGGCCCTATCCATTTCACAGGCTCAGCTTCGACAGGAAGAGTTTCATTTCCAGGATCCAATGCTCCTGACATGGCCATCAGTAGTTGTAAGCCTGGACCTCCCAGGTCCAAGTGTCTCATCATCTTCAGCACCTGGTACCCAACTGGTTATAGCAAGTCCAAACATTTGTGTGTTGAAGTGACACAAACCTCCCTTGTCTAGGGGTCCCATCATCTCAGTGTTGGGCACACAGCCTGGTGCAGCAGATCCCAATACTCATGCACTGAATGCATTCTCCAATGATTGGCCACCACAGGGGAACCCAAACCTTCTGGATCTGGTGATCCATTGGCCCCTTACTGTCATATTCTCCCAAGGGTTGGACACCCTGCTCTGTTCCTTCAAGCATCACAAATGACGAGTCACAATGCCCTAATGAAGGAGGTTAATGATCTCTGCCAGCAGTTGACGGTGTCCGAAACTGCAAGCGCTGCCCAACTGAGCAATGTGCAGTTGCACAAGACCCACAAACAGTATAAATTTATTCCCTCCAATCCTGGTTCCCTGCCCACCAG
>JANFAE010000611.1:0-52862 GCA_024613145.1 Pisolithus marmoratus | reverse complement strand
AACAATGTGAGTGGTGATGTAACCTGGGTCATCAACGCTGCACATAGAGAATACTAGATACCTCGAATGAAAACATCCTGAGCTGTGCACGCCTTCCACGTGCTGTGCGTCCATATCGTTGGGCATAGGTGTTCGTTTTTGCTGGTTTTGTCAACAACAACGAACTCGGACCCGTCACCAATGAAGTTGTCTTGCAAATAGTTACGGAACTCTGCACAGAAAAGCTCGTTTGTTCTGGAGCAAGCTTCCGTAGCATTTTTCGAGACAAACCGTCACTATTGAGTGTCCGGGAGAAGGCCGGCGTGGAGACGAAGATACCGTGTTGAATCGCAAGCCAGGCACAGAGCTCGTCAAGGTAGAGGTCAGAATCCTGAGAGAACAAGCCTTCCATTGCAATCAGAAGAGCTCTTGTGATCGTTCGGGCACGTCCTGTCAGTGGCGAGGGTGGCCGTTCGCAGGACCCGTGTTCTGCTAGTATCCGTCACCAGCGATAGCAACGACTGGATGAAACGCCAAGAGCAATGCAGACATCCTCAATTTCCCAGCCGGAATCGCAGAGACGGATCGCACAGTCCTTCAAGTAAGAGCTGATATGGCGATATGGCATGGAGGAGTGCTGTACTAAACGACGAGGCGAGGTCGAACAGTAGTGCTACTAGCATACTGTACTACTCAATTTCCTACACTTCCTTTTCCGGAACAACTCTCGCGCGCGAGAATATTTCACTTTTCTCAACGTTTTCGCAAACTGCTGTAACCAATGGGCAAGAAAGCCTCAGGACCCGGTTTAATCGCAATCTTAAGTGATTTCTGGGAAGCCGGTTCATCGATGGGGGCACTCTCACCTTATCATATATCAACAACACCTCATCATCAAGACCAGCATGCCACATCTGGATTCTTCTCATCAGCTTACACGCATGACCCCCCGGGAAGAGGGCATAGCATGTGTGGGGCGTCCTGTGCTCTGCGACACCCTAACACCGCCTCTTTACACACGCCTTCCTACAGTTGCGAATTGTGAACGAACCGTGACAGCTTGCATTCGGTCAGGTGGAACCTACGCCCCTCACTAATGTCAAAGCGCAGAACAGTTGTCTGGATCTGTCCGGAGCGGATCATTATTCTAGTTCGTTTCAACATTGTCCCTACTGCCCTCCCTCTCTATACTGCTGAAGTTGGTGTGGATAATGTTTAGTTATCGGGTTCGAGTACCACGGCGGTTCCAATCAAACAGTAAGCCTATCATGATACACGCTCCCATTTGATCTTTAAGCTCTGGTCTGTGATGTTGATGAACACATTGACGTCGTGCTGTCGGTGTTGTCAACACTCGCTACAGTGGATATTCGAACGCCAATACAACGGCAACTATCTGATCAAATCTGTCCGCCCAACCTGTATTTAAGTATCGAGGGCGAACCAAGGGATGGCACCAAAGTAGTAGCAAAATCGACGCCATTCGAGTGGCATGTTGAGGATCAGCCAGGCTTCCAACAGGCAATTAGGTGGGCATTTTTTCTCACCCGGCGTGGTGGGTACCAGTGGTTTTCACAATGATCCACGACAACGGGCGGTGTACTAACGGTCGTTCTTCACGGGAAACCAGGTTATTCGTGCCGGAGACAAACCAGAACGTCGATCTTTCGGACAACGGGAATCCTACGTCTACGCCCCCGTGACTTTGTGAGAAGTGGAATGGCGAACACCAGATTTGGCGTATTGCAAGCGTTGGCTGAGAAAAAGCGGTCGGATTATTGTCTAGGATGAATAAGGTGTATCGTATCAAGGTTGGGCTGTGATAAGGTACGAGACGGAGCAACTGGAACTAGCCTCCGTCTCGTTGGAATTCGCCACGCCAGATGGGAACAGTAAGTGATGTGCCATCGATTTTCTGCATGTGCACAACGGGAAGCTGACGAAGAACATGTTAGACCTCAGACTTCACTCGGACGTCTTATGTGAATGCATATTGCCTCTATGTACGTCAGTGCAACCTATTGAACTATCGCAGAGGTGCTTTACCTTCTTGCATGTGCGTTCAGAGTGCTTTTGGTCCCAAACTCGGCGACAAAGTGTTGCATTGACAACACTCATTGACGACGAGAAAGGACTGCTAAAAAGCGTGCTCAGTTACGAACCATCAGAGCGTAAACCGATGAATTGTAAAGCAAAATTGCCGACCATGACTTCAATCGGCACCCTCCAAAGGTATGCCTATGCGGTAGCGGGTTGGCGTGAATTCGAAGGCGAAGTATGGTAAGGCAGTCTCGCAGATACGATAGGATGCTGGTGCCAATAGCGCCTGTGAACACTGAGCGCGGCACCGATGCTCTTGCATGCTCATCCTTTATTATGTAAGTAGTTGATGTTCAGTTTGAGTCACTGGGTCCTCGATACACGATAATTGATCCATTCAACAATGTCGACGCTGATGTGGTTACAATAAAAATCAAATCCGGACGCTAGGTTCGACTACGTCGCTGCTGGACTGCAAGCCGCAATGAGAGAAAATGTATCAGAAAAACTGACTGCTTTTACGCGCATTACTGTTTAGCAGGTAACCCCCGAACTGGACGATTTCGTGGCATCAAAATCATTGTTCGTTGTCTCAGGAGCGCGTAGGTCCGTAATTGAGAATTCCATAGCGTCGAAAAACTGCCGTTGCCTATCCAGATCCGTAAAAACAACCCGCGATCAGGAATGGCTTCAATGCTTAAAGTCCAATTTCACCTTGCGTGTGACATGGACGAGAAATTAGATTCGACTTCGAACCATAGGAAACAACATGCTTACTTTGGAAATGGCATCTTCAACTGCCTTAGCGTATACCTCCGAAATGTTACATATGCAAGGGCATTCG
This sequence comes from Pisolithus marmoratus, assembly GCA_024613145.1. Classification (NCBI taxonomy): domain Eukaryota; kingdom Fungi; phylum Basidiomycota; class Agaricomycetes; order Boletales; family Pisolithaceae; genus Pisolithus; species Pisolithus marmoratus. Next base: position 49,999 of record JANFAE010000611.1, on the reverse strand, counting down.
GAACATATGGTATGTGGATACTCGGACGATTCAAGAAAACTAAGATATTGAACAGTTGACGGATCAGGGCGACGAAGTAGTTCCTTGCGAGTGGCAGCTATATAATCAAAGAACCACTGGTGATCCCATAGGTACTTCGGACAGCGGCAGAGGAGTGACGGTATGTCCTCGTCTAAATCACCCTTAAGGTCTGGATACTCGAATCCTTGAAATAGATTCTATGTCGGTCTCATGCGCAGCAGTTGCACATGCACGGATACTCCAGAAGCCGGTGATAGTCGCCCGCTGTGATGTCTTCGAATTCAGCTACATATCTTCCAGACTGGCTAAGATCGTTTATCTTCAACGTCTCCGCAGCCTGTTCTGCAAGGCTTCTCCAGCCATAATGACATGCAATGGCGTAAAGCGAAAGCGGTTTCGATTCCAAATGTTGACTGGTTATCAAGTTCGTGGCACGATCTATGGCCGGTGTTATCAAATCGTACTTGACGACGGCAGCAAGGAGAGCTTTTATGTCATTGATAGAGTCAAGTTTTGGGATGTCAGAGGATAGATGAGTCTGAGCAATGCGTCCAACGCGGTGCTCGTTTCCGGAGAAGAACCTCCGGTAGCGAATAAGGGTTCTGCGGGTGTTCTCCATGGACCGGGCACCGAGGGTGAACATGTCCTTGAAGACAGGAGATGCGAGCGAAAGGTTGCATTTGAAGACTCGAAAGTCAACATTATCTGAGGACCTGAGAATGACCTCTGCATTGAGGTCGTCGAAAGGCCAGCTGGCTGTCGTAGTCGACAACCACCTGAGAGGAAGCTTCGCACTCCATCTTGCTGACTAGACGACCAAAGTTTCACGATGATATTGTGATCACACAAACTCCGAAACTTTGGCATTGTGTTTGGAGAAGTCGTTGTACACACGAAGCCAAACCCACCCTGATATAAATTCTGAGGTGGTGACATTTATCAGTGTACACCCAGACTCTAGCAATTCCCAAGAACGACGTTGATTTTTGGAAACTCTTGGTTCGAGCCCTCAGGGTCCCCAGATTTGGGCATCCCCTGGTATCGACTTTGCAAAACCAAGGTCGTTCTGGAGCCATTGAAGTTGACTCTGCAAGCAATTTCTGGCTGACGAGCTGGAATCGCTGACACACGACACACTCCATCTTCTTTGGCATGCACGAATTTTTCCAGTGCGATCTTGTTGCTGCTGAAAGTCCACCGTATCCGTTCACGACTCCGCTAAATTTGTGATACAGCTGTTGTTACACTTACCCAGTTCTCCGGTTCCCGTGGGAGGAGGGCCTGCATTATGACATTGAAAACACTTCCGCGGTGATATAGTTGGGTTCTCCTCGAAAGTACCCCCGGAAGCTTTCCCCTATGCTAATACTTATTTAGGCTCGACTTGAAGTCGAGCTCACATTCCCTCTCGTCTCGTCTCTCAACAGATGGCTAACAATTGGTCCTTTCGTGGTACTTCCTTCTCATGGCTCTACGCGTTATCCCGTCTATCCAGGTCCAGTTCGGGAAGCTTTGAACAGCTCTTGTGGCAGTTTGCCTCCATACACCCGCTGGCGAGAGAGCATCGGGTGGCCAACGTAGGTGTTGGGAGTGCTGCTGTGGTGAACCAGCCACATCGCCTACGCATCTCGTTTCGATGGACATACCCTACCGTCAGCCACGACTGTTCAGTCTGTTTTCCTCCCACCATAACGGCTCATCACTGCCTGGAGCTGCTCGTGGGTTCCCTCCATCCGGCGTCCGCTCGACTTTGTTTGCGGGTTCTACCGGCTTGCCTGGTAGCAGTGGCGACGCACGGTTCCACGGCCTTGGCCCTCCAATGCTCACCTCTTTCCCGCAATGTTTCCGCATTACATGGCTCCCGTTCCGCTACGCCAGAGTCAGTCATTTATTTCACCACCTCAGCTAGCAACGTACAGCAATCTGTATGTGTTCATATGTCTCATACTCCTGCTCACATTTCTGCAAGCTTTATCGCTGGATTATCACCTGTCAGCCACACTGTACCTACTTTACCGTGTCCTCACCAGGCCACGCACCAGACACAGCACCTTCTTTCCCGACAAAGTGCTGATCCGGCTCAAACCACAGTTCCTTCATCGTTCGTTAATCTGAATTCTATCGGAAACACGTGGATCAATCCTCCTTACCAGCAACTGGCGCACCTAAATGCAACATGTCTACGACAACAGAATCTAAGCCGAGCCGCTCAAAGAGGCCAAGAACGTCGAAGTTATCCAATGGGAAGTCTGCAAGCGGGAAAAACAAGTGTAAAGGAAAGGCAGTAGGATCAGCGTGCAGTATATGCGGTAAGATCTTCACCCGTGCTGAGAACTTGAGAAGGCACGTAAAAAGGATCCATGGTGAAGAACAAACCGGTAAGTATCGTATTCGTGAGGACTATCGCGTCAAGTTCACCGTGATGCTCTGTTCATGCTGTAGTACCCGAGAGCTCGGAGCCCAGTGCCATTTGAGTTCTTCCCACGTAATCCCTTCCGAGTCCAGCGAAAAAGTAAAGAAGTGACGGTCGTTCCACAATCATCCGAGTCGTTTAGAGGGAGGGGGACAAGGTTATGTAGGAGTTAAATAGGTTATGATATGATTCACAAGGAATGCATAGGAGTAATTATTTGTCATGCCTCCCCAACTTAGTTTGGTAGGTGCCAAGCACTGCTCAAATCACCAAGTCTCTCCTAACAGAATAACAGACGCTGATGTACAATTTTGATCACAATACGACAAGGGACAACCATACCACATCACTCTTCCATTTGGAGAACGCAGATAAAGTCTGCCTCATTAGTCTTGATTTCGACAATCGAAGCGATAGACCTCGAGCGAAGGTTGAGATACACGAATATGGAAAGCCGGGAAAATGGAAACAACCGTATGTAGCACGCGTATCTACGCTTCGACGACCCCAACACAACCGAGCACTGCAACACAATTTGAAGGGAAGAGTGGTTGAAGAAATAGAAAGATGAAGAGAATAGAAGAAACACTAATCGAAATGCGCCATTGTTGCTGCCCGCGTGAGAGGTCGCCGCCTTGGGAGGGTGCGGCTTCTAGCTCCTGAATTTACGCCAGACGCCTTAGCCGAAACCTCAGGAGTGAGCGTCTGCTCTGGCATGTGATAAGAAGCTGGGAGTGTTTCTGGGGACGGGGGGAACAGCTGGTCCAGGTGTTGATGACGAAGCAAGAGACTCTCATTCGCTTTACGTACGGGGATCAGCGGGAGTCGTCCCCATCTTGAGGTGGAGACGGGGTGTCTACATGCGGCCCAGATGGGGAGTGAAGGGTGGGCATGATGAAGATGGTGAGTGGGTCCGCGGCCGTTTCTTCCTTGGCGTGGTGGGAGTGGGCGATGGCAAGGTTGCGGGAACATCAGGATTGGGGGATGGTAGCAACGTGCGAGCCAGATACATCTTTCCTTTCCTTCATCTGTTCTGATATGGTGGTAGCCCGCCCTTCGTATCCTGCGTCCAAGTACGCCCGTAGCTCATCGGCACGTCAGCCTGAGCTCGGTAGCGTCCGGTGTGAGTCGGAACGCCGTTGAAGGGCAGGGTCATCTTCCACGTTAGTGGTTAATTGCGGACCCCCGAATCAGAGGCCGGGTGATGGGTAGGAGGGGGGTGATGCATGTCCCCGGCTCTCGTATCTGTGGGTACGACCGCGAGGTGTGGACGACGTGGTTGTTGAAATGTGCCCATCATTTGTCGTACGGGGATCTGAATGGTTATCCTCAGCAACATCGTCTCCACGCCCGTAGGTTGTCGACATTGCATCCCAGTCGGGCTGTGTCTGAATGCGCCCTCGCGCCGCAACTTCCGAGAACCGCCACCGAGGGCATCCCAGTCAGACGGAATTCGCCAAGTGTCTTCATCGTTGAGAGGGGAATTGGAAGTGGTCGTTGGCGGAGGAGAGGGAGGGCACTTCGTGGAGAGAGCTACTCGACCAGCGGTCACTTGGCGGAAGGGAGCTGGCGGAGAGGACAATGAAGCCCTGTGTCGTTACGATGGGACAAGGAGGGAGACTGTCTTCAGGAGGGAGCGCGGGGGCAGAATGGGGTTCGCCAAAGGGTCTATCCGAGCGGAAAACTCTGCGGAATCGGGGGACATGCCTGACTTGCGTGGGGAGGTGTGGGCAGAAGAGGGGGGGAAGTGAGAGCTGCGAGTCCAAGCCTTGAACACGTCAGCGATGACGGAGGGGGCATGGTTCTGTATGACCTCGACAATGAGAGAGAGAATTTCAGCCGTGAAAGTCACGTTTGTATGTTGCCGTTGAATCGTCGTCGCAATATCCGCGACTTGCTTCGAGACCGATTGTAGCTGCCTGCTTCAAAGTAAGAGTGCGTGAGACGGTAGCTTGACAGCGAGGACAGGGAAAAAAAGCGACATACAGAGTGATATCTTCTCGTTCGATGATGTCGAGCATCAGGCTCGCTCGTTAACTTCCTCTATGCTTAGCCCCAACGCAGGAAACTTTGGGACTCCGTCTGCCACTGTGGTGATGAAGGACCTAAGATAATCTTTGGCCCGTGATGGGGAGATACGAGCGAGGGCTTGGGGATCGCTACCAAATATTGCAGTTGGGCGATGCATGCGCATTCCGTGCTTGAGAAGAGATGTAGATAGTGGGAAGGAAAACTGAAAGTTTCATGGCACTCACCTGCGCAGCAAATTATAGGCTGTGAACGGACCCTCGCTTTGACCATGTCAAAGCGGGAGGGCGGAGGTCGGACGCACTGGAGGAAGACCTCCAACAATGCTGTGGAACATGATGCAGTGGTCACCAACAATTGGATGGTGGTAAGCCAATAGGACCGGGACCGTTTAAGGTCAAAGCACAGCACGCCAGACAATAAATGAGTATCGTGGGACCCTACCATTGATCGATGCACCAGATCTAAATTCCAAGAACGGTGATTATGAACTTTCCATTGGATCCCCCGCGTAGCAGCTCTGGGTTCCATTGTACCTACAAGATCGGACTGCCGCTGTCGGACTCACTGTCGACCTAAGGATTGCACCCCTTGCAGATTCTTGGAGAATTACATAAACAGGATCGATAAATATTTGAAATTCCAAAAATGGAAGGTGATTATGATGTACAGGTTCCCGCTTCCAAGCGCAAGTACATACTGTATGTACACGTTGAAACCGTCAACGGGCTTCACGCTCTGCCATCATAGTAACTGCCGTAAGCACGTGTAGAACTATGTACTAACAAACTATGCAGGGCGCTGGCGCTGGAATCCGATCAATTTAAACAAGGGTATCGGGAAGGTTTTTTATCCGCATGGAAGGCCACTAGTGTCGTATTATACGTTAAGAACCCCTTCTACAGGTCGGTCATTAAAAATCTGCGGGATCAATCTAAATTGTGACCTTTGTATTGGAAGCTACGATCGCATTCCACTTTTGCGAGAATGTGCGCATGTCTTCTGGCGGACAGTAAAACACTCCTGACCTCGACATCAGTATGTAAGTCAATACACTTAACAGTCGCGGGGAGCACGTCGAATCTTGGTAGCTGTCACGATCGGTAAATGGGCTAACCTTCCTTCCGACTCGCACGGCAGTGGTGAAATCCATTCCGTTCCGGAGACACGTCAAGTGGGTATACGAGTGGAAACAGTGAACAGCGGATGACGTGCTTCAAGCGATAAGCTTTTGCTTCTTGCTCCGTGGACTCTCCTTGGTGCAGATCTGACTCTCTACCTCGTCGACGTCGTCGTCATTTCTCTCCCTCTTGTTCGATGGCGACTCTATCGTGGGGTCCGTTGCAGATCTGTCTGCAGTCGCCCATTTCTCCAAATTTCCAGCTCGTCGTCCACCCTTGTAACGGGGGGAAGGGATTTGAGCTCCACTGCCGAAGATCTAACAACGACTCCAGGGGGAGGCAGGGGTGTATCCTTCTGTTTTACCGGTTTCAGCTTCCATCGCACAGACTCCGCTGGCACTGGGCCACCAACGTCTCCTCGTCGAGGTGTAATGTGATATCCATCTCCTTGTGTAGCATAGCTTGTCGATAGCCGCCTCGCACCGAACCCTTCTCGTCTACGTTGACGCATACGGCGGGAAGCGGACGGCCCTTTGAGTCCCTACAATGGGATGCTGGCGTAAACTGGACCTTGTATGGGGTTCGCCACTCCGCGTAGTCGCTGTCGTCCCGGTATTCCACAGCGAGGGAATACGAACTGCTGCGTCCTAACTTGGACACATCAGCCGCAGGCCCGTGTTGAACTTCGCCGCGTATGAAAGGGAGGCTACCCTTGAGGCGCGCCTCGAGTATCGTCGGTTGCATACACTCTACCCATTCGTTGTCGAAGTCCGTTTCGACGATGGTGAATGGGACACTGAACCGTACGACACGGCAGGGCGCCAAAAAAACCTATCAGTGACCCGTCGAATATCTAGCGGTGGGACACCCGCTCACCATAACCTGTCGCGGATCATACGGACGTTGGCACGAATTTCTGTACGTCGATCCTCAGCGGTGTCTGCCAAGGCGCTTATCCGCGGTATCTCCTCGATGAGGGGACATAATTTTCTGAGCTTGTGCAACGCCACTCCTAGGGTGTGGACGTGGCCCTCTATTTGAGATATCTGCTCTTCGACTTCGGGGGGGAGGATGGAATTTTGGCGGGAGAGTTCGTAGTGTCGTGCACCAACGTCTGATGTGGATGCCATGGCAGGTGGAGTGACTGGGTGGCTTGGTCGCGAATATGGTAGCGAGTTCAGCAACAGAATTAAAACAGCACAAATTGCGAGGGGGGAAGGGGGGAAGAGCTTAAACCTCTAGTTGTTAATAACAGCGGTCTGTGAGGAGGGGACCACACGGCAAATTTTTGAGTGGTGCTTTGACCCTGTTGGCCCACCGTGGGTCAAGGCCCTCAGCTTCTCATTCAAGTACTATGTCCTAATAATGAGCGGCATTGTGTGACGTGCCTGATTCGGCAGCTAGACTTATTTCCCTTCCTAACATAACCTGTTTCTTGTTTTATTTTCGACTTAGCGGCTTCTTCGCATGGTGATCCCCGCGTTGCATTCGAAACAAAACAATACTTTCCTCATTAATGATATTGCACGACACTCATGGAGGGTATGAGAGATGTTGATCTGTAGATCCAGAGTCAAACTCTAGAATTTGCGAGAAGCATTTCGTAGCTACCGCAGCCTACAGACACCAACCCACTGCAAGCCCGATATCCCTGATACATCTTTGTTCCGTCAGCTTAAGCGCTTTCACCAGACACTCTCGCTCTTGCTCCTTGCGGCCTTGCAGACCATACGCTTTTGCCAGGTAATACCATGCCTCCGGAACGTTCCACCCTCGAGAACGAGTGATATATCCGAGCAGCCCGGCAGCGAGGTCCACCTTATCCATGTCAACGTCACCATCCGCCCCAGAATCAAGGTAGAGGCGAGACATATGAACGGCAGCAGAAACATCGTCCGGTGAAATAAATAACGCTTTCTGGAACGCTTGTGCTGCTTGTCGCTCGTGGCCAAGAGCGTGATGGTATAACCCGAACTTCGGCCGCCGTCAGACATGGCCACATGGCCACATGGCAGCAGTGGCAAAACAAAAAGGGACGTACCTGTACCCACACGTTAGGGTTGTCAGGATTTTTCACTTCCGCTTCCTGGATGGCGCCTTTCGCTTGGTCAATCTTGCCTCGCCTACGGAACGTCGCAGCCGACGCAGCCCATAAATCGCTCAACAGTTTGTCCTCCCGTGTCACTCGGGGATTCGTTTTGAGTTCTTTCACGGGAGGTAAAGGTGGTGGCGGTGGCGCAGGTGGCGATTCGGCAGGAGGCTCATGATGATGATTGTGTCGGATAAGCGAACGCAGTCTACGCCGAGAGTGGATCGATGACGCTTGATACTGATGGTTCTGAAGCACAGCATAAAAATCTATGAACGCTAGATGAGTGTGTATTAAGGAGATACGACACAATTACCTGGAGCGGAACTCGACCGTCTGAGATGTAAATTGCTACTCCTGACGACGCCATGCCCAATTTTCCTCGATATCGTGCTGATTTTCTCTTGTCCCTTGTGAACGCGGTCTTTCAGCATCTGTTGTACCTTCCTCCCCGTGGAAGGATCCGCGCCCATTGACGCTGTCCGCTTCACTTTTTCCTGCGGCTCGCCACTGATAGAGAACCGGTATTCAGCGTCTGCAGGTGTCGCAGGTGTCACAGTGATTGGAGGTGGCGAGCCCTCCGGAGCTGTAATAAGTCCCAGCGAACCTGAAGGTTCCCCGTTGGGTTGTTTCTCATTCTCCGGTTCTTCGGGCATTGAAATGATAACCATTGATCCTAACTGCGTAGTTGCAGACCTGGAGCTCGTGTCCACTGAAGACCGCACTGCAAAGAAATCAGCGGGGGCCGCATATCAAAATATGAAACGAAACTGACACGGCGTATCTGAAACAGATCCCTTCCTTTCCGCGATCCAGCTATACACGTTCACCCATTTGATCTCCGCACTTTCCGCGCCTTCCACGTGCTCTGTAAGCGCCATCTGCGTGAGCCTCAGCTGTAACGCATACTCGAACCCGTCGACTCTCGACGGTGGTGGATGGTCTGGGAGTGGCTTCAACAGCGTCACCGACGGTGGAATAGACGTCGCGTCACGATCAAGTAGTGGCTCCGAAAACTTGGATCCCTGAGCAGGTATAGGCGTCTCGTTGATGTCGCTGGCATCTACCTGAGAGGATGACTTTTCGGATACTTGAGTCGGAGTTTTCTCAGTGTCGAAAAAGTCCTTGGTTTTGACATCGCTCGTCACGGGTTCTTGTTCGGCAGTACCATCCTCCTGGGGCTCCGAGGTTGCCTCTCCGATATTGGCTCCAATTTCAAGTATGCTTTTGGCTTTATCCCATTGCCCTTCTGCTGTCAGAAGTAAGCCAAGGAGATGCCAGTGCCGAATATCAAGCGCCTCGTCTTCCACCGCGGCACCCGCCACAGCTATGGCCTGTTTTAAGTCTTGCGAGGGACCGGGAAGCGCCAAAGCAATAGCAAGGTGATGGTGAGCAGCTGGTGTCGGATACGTTCCAACGGACTTCATAAATTGCTCAAGAGCCAGCGCAAATCGTTTCGGTCGTTCTCGTAAATCCACGTCTGGGTGCCGGCAGTTTCTACGTGAGCGCCGGCGATCACCGAAAGCAACTTAAAAGGTATGACTAACCGATAACACCAGAAACGGTGTGCCAGACCCCTTCCGCAAGTGCAACTCGGGCAACAAGTTCCTTGTCGTCTCGGTCCAGACGCGTCTTGGCTTTCTCGATGAGCTCGCCGGCTTCCTTGGCCTCTTCAAGGCCATCCCATCCGGGCCGGGAGACCGCGAGACGGCATAAAGTCCTAGAGCCTTCAACCAGCGCTTCTACCCAGTGGCGATCCGTATCGGAGTCGTTGTCGGTGCTTGCTTCACGAGACTTGCTGACCACTTCGACATACAGTCGCAGCATGCGCATGGCAAGTTTGCTGTCTCTGGTTACGTACAGCAGGCGGCTCATGTGTCGGAAGATGCGGTACGAGTTGAAAGTGAGTTTTGTCGCCCACCAAAGGGTCTATACAATGTTGACACTTTGGCCTAAGCACGAAGAGCGTCACTTACATCGATAACCCAATCCGCCCTGTCCGACATCGACCCGCTTGCTTCCCAAACGGCGACGCATAGATCCACAAAATCTTCCACTTTGACATTCCGTTCTCCGGCTCGAGGGAAACGCGTACATTTGTCCAATATGGATCTGTAGTCGTTTGCGACGGAACGCGCCACGTGTAACCATCGTGGGGGTGTCTGAGGCTGCAAGGAGGTATTCACGGGTACTTGTTCGGAAGGGATACGGTGCTTGAGTATAAGAGCATGGAGATGGAGGGCGGCAACGATGGACCGATGAGAGAATCTGAACGTTGGTATCCAATAAGCGCCACACGCTTGGTAATGCGTGAAGAACGTCCATATCAAGCCCTCCGGCTCGGCCAAAGGCCGTGCACGCGCAATGAGAGTGATGGCGCGAAACATGAGTCGTTCTACCCACCGCCATAGTTCGCGGCAATGCACAAACAGCGCTTGCGAAGACTGAGCATCGGGTGCCCGTAGAGTCTCGAATTCGATGATGCTCAGCAGAGGAAGGGCAACTGCGTATGCTTCGATGGCTCTTTCTGGGTTCGTGGGGTATAAGGTCTCGTAGCACATGCCTAGAATGGTGATATTCATGGATGGCCAAGGACGAACAGGAGAAGAAGATCTCACCTTGTAAACATATGCTTCGGAGTGATTCTGTGATGGCCCAGATTCTTCCATTCGAAATATCGGGAGTAGATGGAGACGAAATGGTAGACACGAAGCTTCCTGTTAAGGGGGATGATAAGCCAGTCGTGGAACCGGGTACCTGGAGGGTGTGCTTCTCTGTTTGACTCGAAGGTGTCACGGGTATATGGCTCTGAGCATCCACTAGCTTGGACACTTTGGACAGGTGACCCAAACACTCTTCTGGTCGTCCGAGCGCATAGGCGTAGTAAGCAAGTGCGAGATGCAGGGACTGCGGAGCGAGTCGTAGGTCACTATGCGCACCCAAGGTAAATGGAGAAACGTACGTCGGTCGGATTGCTGTTCTCCAAGTTCTGGAGTGTCTGGTAGCCTCCAGTTGCTTCCTCTACACGTTCCGGTGCCAGCATGCACTCCTCTCCCAACCTCAGCTCACCGTCTTGTTCGTTCCCCAACACATCCTCGTCGGCAGAGTTAGCACCTAGCAGCAACGAAAGCAGCCTCGTCTGTGCGGCGATCTCAGCCACGTCCCGGAACCCCTTGCAGTGTTTGTTAAACTTGTAGAACAACTTCGACCATGTCAGCGGTGATCCGTTGGGTGCTTGTGCAGGTGTTTTAGAGCGCCAGTGACCTGCTGTGAGTGCCGTTCTCAGCTGAGACCAGTAGTGCCTGTCCTTTGCATGTGCCATGTGCAACAAATTCCATCCACCGCTGCAAGGAGACCGACAGAGTATCATGACATGAATTGACCCCCCCACTAGAGCGACCCCCCCGAGTCAAATGATGGAATCATGACTTCCTTTTCTGGTTTCACCGACGACGAGCAAGGATGGCGTCGGACCCGTCGCTGACGCCGCCAGCGCTGACACCGGACATTACAGGCTCAGGCTCAGGCTCAGGCGAGTCTGCACGGGCCAACACGAACATGGACGCAGGCAAGAAATCTCGTCGCCAGATTGCGTTTTATCCCAACAGCAACTCAAGCAACAAACCCGTCAAGCCGTTCAGTCGCAGTGCAGCCAAACGACAGAGCGTCATGGCACTGGGGAGCATCGAACACCTCCAGCACTACTTCACCAAGACTGGTCTCGCTGCAAAGACGACGTGTGTACATTTTCTTTTCTCTCGCGTCCGTCCTCACTCCGCACATCCAGTCCATCCAATAAACTCCAGGGCCAATTCGTACCGGCGATTGGTGGGCTATCACTCAAGATGGACACACCGTCGTCGTCAGATACCGTACAGGACTTTGAGCTCCCTCCGTCCCCCGTTATTCCCGAATCACGACCACAAGCATTCCCTCCCTTCGTCAAGACATACCAGACAGATCCTGACGCGTTCCTTCCCGGCGTCATCGACGATCTCGTTGCCACGACTCACGTTTGGGAACTGGATCCCTCCTCTGCATCGCCACCCAACAGCCACATCGACGTTTTAAACGCTCTCAAGACGACAACACGCGCTATCCGTTCCGTCCGTAATTACGTGATTGCGCTCCCCGATGAATCCGCCGGGTCACTTCGCAATCAGTATCGCAATAAGATCACTGCAGGCGATCCCGTCAGACGGAACAAATCCAGACAGAGCACCACTCCGGATCCTCTATCGATGATTCGCAAGTCGGCGTTGGAGGTGTTGGCTGCACTTCGCGAACTCGAGGAACGCTCGAGAGTGCCGTTGATGGACGAAGCGTATGATGCACAAAGCGACCATAGTTCGTCACAAGGACACACTCCGCATTCAGGCGTCGCCTCAACGAATGGCGTATCTGATGATGAGGTGGATTCGCAATCTTTTGATCCAGATATGTCGATATCATTCATTCGTGTTCAGGGTCGCTACGACTCGATCCCTGTGTGGGAAGACGAGTTTGAACAGGGAACTCACCTCAGCGAGGAGGAGCGGGAGCGGCCAGAGCGGTGGGACGACAAGCTTGTTCTCGGCGGTGGGTGGTTGTATAAACAGGACATACGGCTGGAGCATCTAAGAAAGGAACGGGATATTGTTCAGAGGTATGTGGACCTCGTCGATGATGTGCTCTTCGAGGGACAAAAGGATGGGAGGCGTGGGTGGGAGAGGGCACGTGAACGTGTTGCGAAGCGGGATCGCGAGGGTCGTGGCAAGAATCGCCGAGTAAGCGCTGGAGATATCAATTCATTCCGATTCCCTTCTGAGCGACCGACATCGGCACGTCGGGTTGTTTCGACGGGAATGCTAGACCCATTCCAGGCAATGTCGTTGTCCGAGGAACCTGAAGAGATGGAGACCTTGTCAGAAGAGGAGAGCACGGACGAGGAGGATCTCCCGGAATGGGCCAAACGGTCTTTGTTTACAGACAATCCCATCGGTTAGTCTGCTACTCATAGTTAAACTAATGCTTACCCTGACACGTTTACCATAACAGGGCGTGCCTACGCTCTCCTACAGGCTCTTCTACCCGAACACCTCCGTTCCGTTCTTCCATCTCCACCCGAAAGGTCTACCCTACTTCGTGCACTGTCATCAGGACAGCCACTTTGTGTGGCATACAACACGGGCGTGAGACGGTCCCGCAAGCCGTGGGGGTTTATTAGTGTCGATTCTATTCACGACATCATATCTCTAGAGCAGAATGCAGAAGGTGTGGATGACAAGGGAAACACCGGATGGACGTTTAGAAGGACCGACAATCTCCGGCTATGGGCTGGGTAAGCCCTCTTCCCCCTACCTGTCTCATTTGACTTATGATCACGAAGTGCCCTCAAGCTGCGATACCTCCTTCCCCTCATCATTCCCTCTGCGCCAGGCCGTCCCGACCACATGACGCCCACGTCCTCCCCGGCACGCAATGTATCTCCCGCGCGTGGTATACCCAGCAGTCCGTCGACACCGACAGCGCAAAGGGTCCGCTTCTCCACGAACGAACCCCCCATTCACTTTGATCCGCGTCTCGTCGCCCACAGAGAAGAAGGTTGGGAGTCGATGCTGGAGGCTACCTTACTGCGCTGGGTCACGGCTGTCGTCGAAGAACGGCGTGGCGAGCGGTGATTCGTGTTTCATATCTTATTTTCTTTGTGGTCACATCGGAGGCACGCCTGGATTATTACCTTGCTATGTAACATACGTACCCTCTATTAGGTTTCTATATATGGTACTTACCCATTTTCGTGACGTAATTCGATTCCCACGAATCCGGCAACAAAAAATCCACGTTTTTCGTTTTTGGGATGGACAACTTCCGAGTGCAACGTCGACGATGGCACCCACCACACAAGACCTGAGCGTGAACCCGCCACCACCGTCTTACCTGGCCCGCCTGCAGGACTTTGTGTCAGAAAACAGGCGTGCTATCTTGGTGTGCACTGCTGCAGCGGCCGTCGCACTTGGCGCAGCGTACTACGTCTCGACGACGTCGCCTCCACGTCCGGGGTCTGGCAAGGACAGACAGAAGGACAAGAGGAAGGACAAGCCTTCGTCCAAGAAGAAAAGGTCTGAGGAGGATGGTCCTGTCTTGGAGGAAATCAAGCCGAAGGAGGAGGAACAACGTATGTACACACTTGACGTGTGTATTTCGTTTATGCACATGGCTGATGACTGTGTATAGAAAATGTCCCGCTGACCCTCGAAGAGATCGCTGCCATGTCCGTCGACGTAAGCCGTCCCCGTTCCCAGCCATACGTTATAACTCACTCCACGTATTTCAGGAACGTATAAAGCGAGCTGGTTCTCTCAAGTCTCGGGGTAACGCCCTGTACCAAGCTCGGAAATTCACTCAGGCAGCAGAGCTATACACCCAAGCCATCCAAGTCTCCCCAAAACCTGAGCCTATATTTCACAGCAACCGAGCCGCATGTTCGTACTTTTCCCCTGGCTGTTTCGCTTTGCTTACTGAATACGCCTGTGGGCAGGTTACATGAACATGTCACCGCCGGAATTCGAGCACGTTGTAGAGGACTGTGATGCTGCTCTCCGACACGACCCTAACTATGTCAAAGCTCTGAACAGGCGCGCCAACGCTCTCGAGGCTCTTAGTCGGTATGCGGAGGCTCTCAGAGGTGAGTGTAAAGTATGAAACCCACTCGCCCGGCATTTGTGGCGGCATATCTCTGATCGCACCCTGGGCATCTGCACTAATCCGACGATCACGCAGACTTCACCGCAGCCACTATCCTTGACAGGTTCCAAAACGAGGCAGCAGCTCAGTCTGTGGAGCGGGTACTCAAAAAGTTGGCGACGGAGAAGGCCCAGACTCTTGCGGCTGTGAGTCGTCCTTTTATTTTGCTTTGTAGAGCTGGGAAGAGAGCTGGTATTACTATCGCTTAGACGAGGGAACCAAGATTGCCCTCGCAGACGTTTATTTCCGCCTATTTCGCAGCCTTCCGGAAGCGTACGTAACTTGAGTTTCTCGTGGTTTGTAGTGCTGACTTGCACAATCTTCTGTGTTGCAGGCGCGCAACCTACGCTGCCCGAGACACCATCGCAAGGGGACCAGACATTACTCTTGGCTCTGGATGCCCTCGAAGCAGCAGATTACCCACATGCCCTCTCGCTTGTCAATGAGGCCGTCGACCAGGGTGTATCATGGGACATTGGCCGCGCGGAGGCACTGAATCTGCGGGGAACGTTCAAGTGGGTACTCTAGCACTGTGCTGTGTGACTCACCAATTCGGTTCGTATCTAGGTTCCTCACGTCGGATATTAAGGGCGCGAAAGCAGATCTTGAACAATCACTCGCATTGAACCCATCGTTGACACAGTCCCTAGTCAAACTTGCAAGTGTGCATATGGAGGAAGGGAACCATGCACAAGCAATGGAGTGCTTCGACAACGCAATCAAGGTGGATTCGTCGGATCCGGATGTGTACTACCATCGGGGACAGGGTTCGTTTGTTTCCTTTTCTTGTCTTTGCGAATGGGCAGGACGGCTGAGTCGGTTATGTGTATTGGTCTGTTTAGTCCACTTCATCACGAACGACTATGCCGCCGCTGCAGAAAACTACACCAAATCGACGTCACTCGACTCGACGTTTGTGTTCTCGCATATACAACTGGCAGTAGCACAGTACAAGATGGGAAATGTTGCCAACAGTATGGCGACGTTCCGACGGACCATGGCGGCGTTCCCTAATCGCGCTGAAGTGTGCAATTATTAGTGAGTCCCCTGCTCTGAGATCATATACGTGGCCACTGACATGTGGACACGCATAGTGGTGAGCTGTTGTTGGACCAGCAACGGTTCGAAGATGCGGTGGAGAAGTTTGATAGGGCGATCGAACTCGAAAAAACCAAGTCGGTCGATGTGCATACGTTTGTCCTTTCGCCGTTTCTCACTGTCCTGTAGGTCCCCACCGAACCCTCTTCCCCTTGTCAACAAGGCACTCGCGATATTCCAATGGCACAAGGACATTCAGCGTGCGGAAGTACTATGCCGCGAAGCCCTCGCGATCGATCCCTCTTGTGAACCAGCAGTGGCCACTCTTGCCCAGCTCGCCCTACAAAAGAGCGAAATTGAAACTGCTATCGAATGGTTCGAGAAGCAAGTCGAACTGGCACGAGGCGAGGCAGAGGTCGTTGCTGCATTGACATACTTGGAGGCTAGCAAAGCGCAATTGCAGTTTGTGACGGCTTATCCGGAGATGGCGGCGCAGTTGCAGCAGATCGCGAGTGCGATGATGTGATGGTGCTGTCCATGTCTGGGTCTCGGTTATCTTACTGTCCGTCCCTTCCACCGTCTGCATGTAGTGCTTCCGATTTGACGTGTCTCCTTCCTATCCAGATATCACGTAACTCTCTACGTCTCCACTCCTTCCCTTTCTACAGCCAGTTTCATGTGTAGACCCTAGTCGACCACATATACACATGCACGCTGCTGTTGATTTCCTAACGACTCACTCCAAGTGAATGTATATGCGTGAGATGTTGGCTGCCAATCCTCCTTCCCCTTGATGTTCAGAATATTGCCCAATTTAATTCCTCTGCTGTCCTCTGTCCGTCTTTGACGAGGGAAAGGCATTTCACTCAGCCGATGTTCTTCACCTTGTTTACAAGATCCTTATGTCTAATGCCATGTGGGTATGTTTTCTGAAATCCTGCAAGGATGTTTTCGGAGTGTTGCATGTGGTATTGTGCACATAGCCAACAGTAATTGGTTTCTTTACTGCTGTTCATGGGGACCTGTCAGGTTTATATATCCTCATAAGGTAGCACTGGAGGCATTATCTAATCTTTGAGCTGGCAACATGAAAGACACATGCTATGTTTCAGAAGATTGAATGTGACCATGTTCTCTTTGTGGTTTGAAACATAGATAGGATCTGCTCTTTCAATGTTCTGTTTACTAAGCATTGGTTTTTGTCCACCTCATAGTCAACTTGCAAACTCAACACACATCAGCAAATCAATTACAGCTGTTTTCAAAAGTATGTGGAAAAGCCATTTTGAGTTGTCAGCTGTTGGCAACAGCCACACAAGTGTTGAAGTGTTGATGTTTCTACTTTGATACTTACAGCGGAATGTCTTACATAATCATTTTTTCTTCGCACTTAGGTTGAATTGTTTTTCCATGCACCTCAGACTTCTGACTTTGAAGTTCTGAGGTAAAGTTCATTTAATGTTACTTACAGCTACCTGACTGAGCCTCCTTTTTTAGTTGCTTGTCTTTGCTAGGTAGCTTTCCATATAGACTTCTGACTTCAAAGTTCTGAGTTGCTTGTCTTTGCTAGTTAGCTGCCAGACCTCACCTCAAAAGGTTATGAGCCCTGAGCTCTAAACGACAGCAAGAACTTGCAAACTCAGTATTACCTCACTATACTAGAACATGTCTCGCAAAGGATCTGCATCCAAAGCACCTCAAGCTAGCCAGTCAGCAAGCATGACTGCTTCAACATCCACAGTGAAGGTCACACAAGCGTCGAGTCGACTATATGACATTCCATCACTAGCAGATGACAGAGCTAACTATCAAATGTGGAAATTCTGTATGCAAAAGGTCTTAGGTGTCCGAGGCCTATGGGAAGTTGTAGCTGGCACAGAGATGAAAACTCCAGACCAGAATACACATCCTGACGAGCATGAAGAATGGCTCATCAAAGACTGAGAAGCCTGTGCTCAGATCACACTGACACTGAAGGATGAACCCCTCAGCGGTGTGCTCTATGCAACCTCAGCAGCAGAAACCTGGAAAAAGTTGAGTGAACAGTATGAAGGGAAAGGGAAACAGACCATTGCATATCTTATTGGAGAACTCTTCTGAGGAACCCTAACGGAGGACATGTCAATGGAAACCCAACTTAATGCAATGCGACAAAAATTGTACATACTAAGATCCCTTGGCCAACCACTCAATGACTCGCTAGTTGCTATTGCGATGGTGATATCACTTCCCCAATCCTATTCGACTCTTCAAACAATCCTCATGTCATCTGATGACAAGCTCTCGACTGATGCGGTGATAGCCCAAGTCCTGGTTGAAGAGAAGTCACGACAGGCAACAAAGTCACACAGTGCACTCGCAGCCAAAACAACAAAAAAAAAGTCTAAGGCTGCAGAGAAGAAGAAAAAGAAGTGTACCTATGCACCATGTGGACTTATTGGCCATACAGAGGACAACTGTAGGAGGAAGAAGGCAGATGAAGCAGCGAAAGCATCTTCTCAACCAGAGAAAGACAAACCTAAAGAGAAAACTGCTGATCTCTCAGTGAAGGTTGCACAGGTTGAACAGAATACCCCTCTTCAACTCTTTGTAGCACAAGCACATCCTGAAACCTCTACATCTGAATGGGTAGTGGACTCCAGTGCATCAGCACATATGAGCTGTCAACGGGCATGGTTCACCTCTTACCAGACTCTTGTACCGCCACAACCTGTCATAATTGGAGATGGCAGGACAATCCAAGCTATAGGGAAAGGTCGTATCAAACTTGAAATGCACCTGAACGATGGCCGAATGAAAGGAACTATGCTGCGGGATGTATACTATGTTCCCAAACTGGACACAAACCTAGTTTCAGTCCCATCCCTAGCTGCCAAGGGCCTAAACATCTCATTTGAAGGCCAACTATGTGTCATACGTGCAGGTTCCGAGATAGCAGCAGTCGCAACCAAGCGACGGACCCTCTATGTCCTAGATGCAAGCAATGTCTCTGGAAGCCACTCTGCCTACATTATAAATCAGCCTACCTTGCTTGACCCAGCAGAGCCTATTGTCACCATGACCTCTCGTGTTACAATGTCCAAAGCCACAGTCACCACCTGGCATTGTCAACTGGGACACACAAACATAAAAAACATCCTGACCCTTGACAAGAAGGGCATGGTATTGGGAATGGAGTTAACTAATAGCAAGGAGCCTAATGTGGCTCCATGCAAAGCATGTCTTGAAGGGAAACAACATTGTGACCCTATACCTTCTAAGTCAAATGTTGAAAATCCTACTGTACTGCACAGAACCTACTTGGATGTGTGCGGACCTATGGAGACTATGGCACGAATAGGACATCGCTATTTCGTCACCTTTATCGATGCAAAATCCCACCATCTGGTGGTGAAATTAATCAAAACAAAGGACGAAGTTCTCCCCCTCACCCAGGATTATTTTTCTTGTGCTGAAGCTGAAACCAGTCATCACCCAAACTTCCTTCGTAGCGATGGAGGAGGCAGGTATACCTCAAAAGAATTCAATGCCTATCTCAGGTCAAAAGGGATACATCATGAGAAGACTAATGCATACACACCACAAGAAAATGGTGTAGCCGAATGAATGAATTGCACTCTTGTAGAGTGTGCACGTGCCATGCTGAGTGACGCCGGGCTACCTAACAAGTTCTGGGGAGATGCTATCCTACATGCTGCCCACATAATTAATTGTCTACTGACACAGGCATTGGAGCAGAAAATCACCCCTTATGAAGCATTCACCAGCAATAAACCCAGTGTATCACACCTTCGTGTCTTTGGCTGTACAGCACATGTCCATGTTCCGCATGAAAAGCATCAGAAACTGGATGCCAAGTCTCTCGAGTGTGTTGGAGATTGAATCACCCCAGTGTGATATCTTAATTTTGGTGCGAGTTTCTTATGCTTACATAAGCGCTTAGAGCACACCTAGTAGTATGTTTTTCATACTGTTCCCTCAGTAGTTGAGTCACTACTGAGGGTAAGTCCATATATATCTTACAGTAGACTACTTACTGATAACCTGTAGCTGCCTACAGGTACTTCAATATATATAGTAGTTGAGTCACTACTGAGGCTGCCTACAGCCCTTTTCTACAGGTTATGAGCCCCGCCTAGCGCGGAAAATTTTCCTTGTAGGCATAACCCGGTCAAGACTACTCAAACACACTACAAAATATCTCTACTACACTCGAAAGTAATAGGAATAAACTATGGAACCCAAGCTTGCAGAAGATGGCTGCAACTGGCACACCTATGGCAGTTGGGTGCTGAAGGCTATCTCTGAAGACAGCTTGATGGGACACATAGATGGGTCTGAAACACGACCGACAACTCCGAAGTTACTACAGGAATATGGTGCTGGCCGAACACCACGAACCAACGAGGAGAGAGATGTCATCGCAGCCTGGAAAACTGCTGACGACGCGTGGCATCAACGGGCCGCCATGGCCCACCAATATATCATCTTCGGTCTACCCGACTCAATCCTAATGCTGTGTATGCATCTGGATACCCCTGGCGAAGCATTCGCCTACCTCGAGAGCCGCTATGGTTCAATCCCAAGACCTGAAAGCTTGAAGATCGTTGACGAAGCTTCATGACAGTGCAACTTGCCATCCAAGCAGTGCGCGACTGCAGAAAGCACTCAGAACATCTTCGACAGCCATCACGAACCAGAAAATCCACCTAGTAGTGAAAAGGGCTCTCCCGATAGCCCAAACGACTGCGCCGAGACTGAATCCGAGTACCTAACACCCGAGATTGAAGTCGTAGACGTGCAGCAGGTGGAGGACAACCTACCAGAGGTTGAGGTTGGGGCTGTGGATGTGGAACAGCCAAACGAATGCACAAATGCGCTTGAGGTGCCTGATGAGAAGGGTCAGCACATGGACGAAGTTGCGGCTCGGCCAGACAAATGCGCAAAGACGCTCGAAGCGCCTAACGAGAGCAGGGACCTGCTGGACACTACAAGCGAATGCGCCGAGACCAAGAGTGGGCACACGAAGCCCAAGACCAAGGTCATAGACGTGCGGCAGGCAGAATCTCACCCACTGGGGGTGGAGATTAGGGTTACAGGTCAAACATGGCCAGAAGAGCACTCGAACACGTCTGAAGCACCTGACAAGAGTAGTCAGTGCATACAAGATGACGCAGATGCAATGAGAAGAGACAAGCTTGCAGGCGACACTACCGAACAGACCAGTGAACATTCTATTGAAAATGGACCACAAATGTCTGTCAAACGCAACGAGCATGTCAAGGTGAATGGCGAGACGATCGCCAACGTGCCAGATCCACCCCACACTCAGGTCGAGCGTCCTATACTACAGGACAAACTGTCGACACGAATCCACAAGGCCACGAGCACAGAACTCGAAGTACTGTGTACATGGATGTGCAACAACCCGCGACATGCCGAACAGCTTGCACCCATGTCAGTGACACCACCCGTCACCCCATACTGGAGAGCATGGCCACCAGGGTCCAATATTGGGCAGAACGACACGCCACTTGCTGAAATGAAAGGGCAGCATCTTGAACAGGGCACGAACCAGCCAAACGGCTTACTTGTGCCGCCCAGGCCATCTCAAATCCATATCCAGCATATTCTTCGACTCTACAGGGCCCTACATCGACGTGGAAGAGTCAAAACAAAGACTGAAAGTGTCAGTAAGGCTCGGATGAGGCGAAACGCCCACCATAGTCGAGCAGTGCCCATGCGGTCACTTCTGCCCCCTTCGACACCCTTGAAAACATTCGGATACCCAACAGGAGGGTCATGGATAGTAAAGGTAGACTATAGAAAGGTCAGGAGTGCGCGACGAGTGAAAATAAGAGGGGGCATGCGCCTTAAACCTGGCACTGCTATCACACCACATCCAACCAGCAATCTGCACCCTCCTCAACTCTACTGGGTCACCCGTCATCGTGGAAGACTCAAATTGAGCACTGAAAGTGTCAACGACGCTCGTACGAAGCAAAACGCTTACCGTACCTATGCGGTCGCCATGCGACCACTTCCGCTCCCTTTGACATCTATGAGACAGTTCATATTCATTGTGAGAGGGTCCTGGATAGTTTGCGTACACTGTAACGAAGTCAAGAGTCCGCGACAAGTCAAAACGAGAAGGCCCACGTACCAGACAGCTCGCATCCTCATGCGGCTGCTTCTACTCCTCTCAAGACGACTCCAGAACACCGCCAACACTTACTGGCTGCAGGGGGTGCCTCCCCAATCGACGGGAAACGATGCGCAACAGCCAAGAAATCTTCGTATGGCCAAACGGCCCCCTCGCAGCAGCAATATGAGGCGAGATAACAAGCACAGGGCCAAATAGCCAAACGGCTTACTTGCGCCATCCAAAGCCGCTCGAAATGACTTCGCGCACCATCCCGAGATCTTCAGGGACCCACGCCGACGTGGTAGGATCAAAACAAGACCTAAAAACGTCAGTAAATCTGGTCCAAGAGGCTGCAAGCGCCTCATGCTACTTAGCATCCCCATTTCGCCCTCTCGCCACCTTTCGAAATACCTCTGGAATGTTGCTAACACATACTGGCGGAAGGGGGTGCCTCCTGGATGGATGTGGAACGACGATAAACTCGTTATATTCAAAACGGCGGCCTCACGATTGCGGTACAAGGTCAAGATGAGCGCACACTACGTGCATTTCCGAAACGGGAAGTTGCCACATCGCGCGCCAAATACGACCAAACACCACTCGTATACCACCCGGACTCGAAGCTCATTCATTGCAGAAGCTACACTCGTTTATTGAATTATTTTTGGGTATACATTCACTTGAGTTATATTTTCTGCATTTCTACTTATCACACAGTGGAGCTTCAGGGGGTGTGTTGGAGATTGAATCACCCCAGTGTGATATCTTAATTTTGGTGCGAGTTTCTTATGCTTACATAAGCGCTTAGAGCGCACCTAGTAGTATGTTTTTCATACTGTTCCCTCAGTAGTTGAGTCACTACTGAGGGTAAGTCCATATATATCTTACAGTAGACTACTTACTGATAACCTGTAGCTGCTTACAGGTACTTCAATATATATAGTAGTTGAGTCACTACTGAGGCTGCCTACAGCCCTTTTCTACAGAGTGTACCCACCTTGGGTTTGCAGAGCATCATAAGGTGTATGTCTGTGTACATCGTGCAACCAGTCACATCATCGAATCTCGTGACATTGTCTTTGACGAGAAGACTGGAGAGAGTCCTACTTGGGTCCTAATAGACAAGAGGGAGGTTGAATCAATCAGGCCAAGTACATCTGTGGTTGCCAACCAAGAAAGTCCTACTACAAGTACAGGACTAGCTAAGGAAACAGCAGAGGATGACTCCTGCTCCACTGACGGTGGGTCAGATGGACACCAGAGCGATAGTATGGACCAGGAGACTCACCAGGAGGCCGAAACATTTGAGAATGTCGAGCCGCTTGCCCCCAATCCAACTCGATCAGCGACAGAGGCTGAGAAAGCTTCCTCGAAGGCTAGAGAAACCAGTAGTCCACCCCACGACCTGAAATTTGGTGAGCCACACCTCCAGAGACTCAGGAAGATGATTCTGTCAACGCCTAAGCGCCCGGACTCATTGCGAGGACCACCTGCACCATATCCACATCCCATTCCCCCTCCAGCAGCTCGAAGGTCATCAAGAATGAAAAAGGCGCCTATTCGAGATGACGATCAGCGCTACTTCATCAACGCCTACGACAGGACAACCTTACCATCAACAAATGACTTACCAAAAGAGCAAGAGGGCGAGGGAAGTGACAGAGCAGCTGAAAGCGCTGTGGATGTAAAGCATGGTGATGCGGCAGTAGAGTCAGGTGACAGATGTGACCATGACACACTCAATGCTTACCAAGCGTCCACGTCCTGCAACAATGAGCCAACCTCATTCAACGATGCTATGGGCCGTGAGGATGCTGATCAGTGGTACAGCGCGATGATGGATGAGCTGAATACCTTCACAAGGATAGGCCTGTATGAGGAGGTGCCGCAACCACACGATCGCAAAATAATTGACTCGAAATGGGTTTTTAAGCTCAAATGAGGTCCCACAGGCGACATAGAGCAATACAAGGCACGATTGGTAGCCAAAGGATTCACCCAAGTCCATGGTGTTGACTATACTGATACGTTTGCACCCATTGCTAAGTTTTCAACTATAAGAATATTGCTTGCACTCGCAGCTAAATACAACCTCAAAATCCATCAGATGGATGTAAAATCCGCTTTCCTAAATGGTCAACTCGAGGAGGAGATCTATCTACGGCCACTGCCTGGGTTTCGAACCTCAGATGACAAAGTCTGGCATCTCTTTCATGCACTTTATGGGCTGAAACAGGCCCCCAAATCTTGGTATAAACGTTTGAAGGAAGTGTTCGAGTCCCTAGGTTTCACTCGAAGCAATGCCGATCACAGCCTTTTCTACAAGGTTGAAGATGGTATCCTACTGATCGTTGCTGTCTATGTTGATGACAAACTCATTCTCTCGAGGAGCCGTGAAGCCATTGACAGGCTGAAATCTCAGCTTGCTGGTCAGTATGACCTCTCAGATTTGGGCGAGGCCCGGTGGATCCTAGGAATGGAGATTCTACATGACTGTGATAAGGGGACAATCGAGCTGTCTCAAACACGCTATATAGAGTCCATACTTGACCATTTCGGCATGCAGGATGGACGAAGTGTCTCTACACCTATTGAGACTAACCTCAAGCTTGCGAAGCTGGCTGAGCCAGAAATTGAGGCACGCACATACCAGAGCGCCCTTGGAGCACTGATGTATGCGATGCTGGCTACATGGCCAGACTTAGCTTTTGCAGTGGGTGTACTTAGTAGGCATGCAGCATCCCCTGGGGAACTGCACTGGCCCACACTCAAGCAGGTCTACTGATACCTTCGAGGAACCACAGAGGCTTGCCTCACTTTTTCCCATGATGCAACTGACATCCCCCTGTGATGCAGATTGGGCAGCTGATGTAAATGACCGTCGCTCTGTCTTGGGATATGTTTTTATTCTGTCTGGCAGTGTAGGAAAAAGAAAATAGAGACTGGGGGGGAGTGGTGATGTCTGAAGGAGGAGAGAACTTCCAGAGGGGCTTCTATAGCCTGGTGAGAGATACTGTCTGGTGAACATCTGAGGCTGTCTGAGGCTGTCTAAACACAGAGCAAGGCCACTCTTGACCTTCTCAAACTCGAACTCAAAACTCGAACTTGAACTCGCAACTCATAACTCGATTGTTATTGTTCTAGGTAGGTAAAATGTAATGTAGGTGACATGGGGCTTACTTAAGCCACATCACGTGTCTACTCTCGAAGCTAAGTAAAGTCTAAAGTAAATGAACAGAAATAAAAGTAAAAGAAAGTAAAAACAATAAAGTAAAAGTAAAAGTAAAAACTATAAAATAAAAGGAATATCCTAGTGGGGAGTACTCACTCCCTACAGCAGAGCTGTTAGTTGGTCCTCGAAGAAACAGACCTCCATAGCTCTCTCAAGCACAGAAGCGGAGTATATGGCTGTATCTGCAGCCACCAAAGATTTAATCTGGATTCGCACCCTGCTTGCAGAACTGGATGCGACTGCTATCCATGAACCTACTCCCCTACTCATCGACAACCAGTCTGCTATATCCTTAACGAGCAATGCAATGTTCCATGACCAAATGAAGCACATATCTATTCGTCACCACTTCATTTGAGAGAAGGTTGATTCTGGAGAGGTAACTGTGGAATATGTACCAACTGGTGAACAGGTAGCCAATGTCTTGACAAAGGGACTGTCATGCGAAAAACATGTTTGTTTTTCATATGGTATGGGTATTATTTTCTAAGACATGTTCCGTTGAGTGGGCATGTTGAAGTGTTGATGTTTCTACTTTGATACTTACAGCGGAATGTCTTACATAATCATTTTTTCTTCGCACTTAGGTTGAATTGTTTTTCCGTGCACCTCAGACTTCTGACTTTGAAGTTCTGAGGTAAAGTTCATTTAATGTTACTTACAGCTACCTGACTGAGCCTCCTTTTTTAGTTGCTTGTCTTTGCTAGGTAGCTTTCCATATAGACTTCTGACTTCGAAGTTCTGAGTTGCTTGTCTTTGCTAGTTAGCTGCCAGACCTCACCTCAAAAACAAGGACTCCAGAAGCACCTAAGCCTGTATGAATAATTGCTGCACACAAAAAGTAGGATATCTCTGGAACAGCTGGGACTATTGGGACACAAGTACTATCATCAGAGAGCTATTATTGGGTAGTATATACATGCTAAAAAGTGAAAATTATAGTGCAGAAATGAATGAGATACAGGGTACAAAACTATCTACCTTCAGTTGGCATGAAAAATGGAATAACTCTGGAACAGCAACTATGCACATCCTGTCTTTTGTATTGTCCAATAGGTATCAGGAAGTATATCAAGGTCTGAAAAAGGTGGAAGGTTTGGTGGGGAAATGGAGGAGTTACAGGCCAAATACAAAAGGGGGGAGGAGGACAATGGTGTGCCAATGAGCAATCACTGGGTGAAACACTATCAGAAATGAAAGGAGAGAGTGGAGTCTGTGTACTACTTTCCAAGGGCTTTCAACTGGTGCATCATACACTGCTGCAGCCTCAGCCATGTAGAAATGGGCTGTAGGCAGCCTCAGTAGTGACTCAACTACTATATATTATAGTGTACCTGTAGGCAGCTACAAGTTATCAGTAAGTAAGTACTGGTAAAAGAATGTGTGCACATACCCTCAGTAGTGACTCAACTGCTGAGGAAACAGTACCAAAATGTACTACTAAGTGTGCTCTAGGCACTTATGTAAGCAAGTGAAAACTCGCACCAAAAAGTATATCACACAGAGGTGATTCAATCTCCAACAAGCCATTCTTGGGATATAGCCTGTCATGTAGACAGAGGCATTGTCAGATGGTTTTGCAAATATCTTAGGACTTGGTGCATGTATTCCATCCATTCTTTTTTCTTTGTGTTCTATACACATCTCTCCACAGTCTCTTTGTATTTCTGATAGTGTTTCACCCAGTGATTGCTCATTGGCACCATTGTCCTCCTCCCCCCTTTTGTATTTGGCCTCATCAGTAATTCCACCCTCAGTTGTCCAGAACTGGACAGAGCTGGACAGAGTCCCAGGTCCTCCAGACACTTCTAGCAAGGTACCTAACTGGCTAGACTTGTTCAGGACTGTCCTAGACTGGTAGTACCACCCTCACTCTAGTAGTACTGTACTAGACAGAGCTATCACAGATTTGTGATGGGCTGTCAAAGTCATCAACCTAGTGTTGCCACAGCTTGGCTAGACTAGGCTCTGCTTTAGGTAACTGCAGTTTTGCCATGGCTCAGCACTCAGCTTGGCTTTGAGTATTGTTACATAACTCAGCTCAGCTCTGGTAGTTGCTTGGGCTGGCTTCCAAGCTGAAAAAATGTAGATGCAGTTTAAGCCAGCTAAAGCCAGTTCAAACTGACTGAAGTTGACTTATTGTATCTAGTGCCCAGGTTTGCTGTGCAGCGCTACTTGTACATATACTTGCCATGTGTGAACTCTTGGAGATTCCTGTAGGCTGCAATAAGAAGGTACACTAGTCATGCTGAAAACAGCCTGGATTATCAGACACCCACACCAGAGACAACAACTGCACAACATGACATTTTAGGTGCACTACACATACAGTAACACCTAACCTATTCATTCCACTGACACTCCTATGTACATGGTGGACATGCCAGGACTAAGGCCATTGCACTTCCTGATGCCAATGCCTCTCAGACTGAGATGGATTCTGACTAAGCTACACTCATGCCTCTACCCCTTGGCTGAACTCTGACACCCAGACCCCTGGCACCCCACCACCTCACTCTCTGGTGCCTCTGACCTCTCGCCCTGAGCCTCCCCACTACATGTGCCCCCTTTCACATATGTGAACCTCCAGGGTTGCCTCCTCTCCACTCACCCAGCTCTCTCTCATCTCCCTCTACTCCTCCTCAGCTTCCCTTCTTGTGTCCTCTGACCTCTCCTCCTCCAGCACCTCCTGCATTTCTGCCAGCACTGTCCTGTCTCTCAGTATGAACAACCTTAGCTGCCTTGCATGAACCAATCCCCCCATGGGCAATCCTTCCAGCATGGTAAGCTTGTACGAGTTGCCTACCCTCCCTGCTACATGTCTCGGTGCTGACCATCTCGGTTGCAGCTTCCTTGTGGTTGCAAACATTGCTTCGAGGGTGGTGTCATGTACTTGTACCAATTGTCCCTCTTTGAACACCACTTCACCTGTAATAGAGCATAACACCTGCTTGTTGAATGTAGCTTTTCTCACTGCATGTAATAGCACTTGCCCTGCACTGTCCAGCCTCTGTTGCTCCATGTATGCAAGCTGCACGTCTACTGCCTTTCTATCAGGTTCTTGTGTTGCCTCCTTGGTCAGCATTCGAGTGGTGTTTACCACTAGCCCCAGTAATAGCTCCTTTGGTGACATCTGGAATGCCAGTATGATTCGCTTGTTCATTTGCCTTATTGCATTGTTGAAGTGGTCTGGCCACTTCTTTGCTATGTCACTGGTTCCTTGCCATGCTCATCATCCTCCCCTACTTCTGGGCTACACAGCTGTTTCAGCTGACCCAATAGTTTACTGTTAGCATTCTCCACTAGCCTGTTTATCCATGGCGCATATGCTGCCACTATGTGCTGTTTAGTTCTGTGAGCTTTGCACCAGGCTCTTACCTCGCCATTCTTGAAATGCGATCCACCATCCATCATGAATGTTTCAGGTGCCTTGAATGTGTGCATGATTGCTCTTAGGCCCTCTATTGTTGTTTTTGCAGTTCTGTGCACCTTGAACTTGAAGCCCCAAACATACTGTGAGTAGGTGTCAAGCATTAGCAGGATCGAGTGATACCCTCCTCTTCCTTTGGGCATGGATAGGTAGTCTGCTATGACAAGCTCAAATGGGTGCTGCCTTGTGACTGGGTACAGCAGCGCATGCAGGTGTGTCGATCTGAAGTTTTTGCACTGTGCACAATTCAGTAACACTTGCCATATGGCTTGATCTAACCTTGGGCTGTAGACTTTGTCCATCAGCTTCAATTTCACCAGGTCCCTTCCCCAATGCCCATTTGTTCTATGCTCCTCTTCTGCCATTGCAACTGCTTCTTCCTGCATGATACATTCTACCCTCAGTCTTGCCCATATCGATCTTGTCATATATACATGCCAGAGCCATCCATCCTCTATGTGGTACCCCTCTGCTCTGTGTTGTGCTCTGTGCTGCTCATGATCACTTGTGGTTGTTTTCAGGTTGTAGATCACGTTTATCACCTCTAGAAACAATGGTTCATTAGCAAACTGTTCTCTTAGGGCTGTGAACCTTGGGTCTGATTCAATTGTGAACAGGTCATTGATTATGCCCTTTGATGCTTCCCAGTCCTCGCTGACCGTCCATCCACTACCATCATTCTCTGACCTTGGAGCATCTGCGTACATCTGGCTTAATGCATCTGCTGCTGCATTGGTTTTTCCTGGTTTGTGCCACACATCTACAATTTGATACACAGAGATGCCATCTCGCCATTGAGTGTGCACTACCAATGCTTGTCATTGCAAAGTGTGTCCTTCAACACCATGCAGTCTGTCTCCAGCTCCACCAGGAATCCCCAAATGATGTCACTGAAGTGGTCAATTCCAAATTTCAGTGCCTCAGACTCAAGAATGTAAGGCTTATACCACTCTTCTACACTCGACATTCTCTTCGATGCGAACCCAATTGGGTGCTCTGCTGACACCTTTTCCCCACTTGCCAGCATTGTCTCGAACCTTTGTGACAAGACTGCTCTGAATCCGTCTTTACATCCATCTGTGGTCAGGGTGAACAGTGTGCCATCAAATGTTGGTGCTTTGAGTACTGGCTCTGATGTCAACACTTGCTTTAGTCATAAGAATGCCTTCATTTGCCTTGGTGTCCAGTACTGTTCTAGCCATCTATCCCTTAGGTACTGCCTGTACTTCTGCCTACTTGTTTTCACATCCAAACCTGGCATGTCCAGATTTCTCTGTAAGTCTGTCAGCGGTGCTGCTAGCCTTGCATAGTCTTTCACCAGTGAGTGGAAATATCCTGTTAAACCTAGGAACCTCATTAGCTCTAGCAATAACCTGGGTGGTTGCCACTTAGTGACTGCCTCCAATTTTGCAACATCTGGTCTGATTCCATCCCTCCCCACTCTTACACCTCCAAAGACCACCTCAGCCATGAACAACTGCATTTTCTGTGGGGACAGCGATATTTCTTTCTCTCAGCACTGCAGAAGGAATACACATAGTCGTCCTAGTAGTTCTTGGAACTTGTCTCCTCCAAGTCCATTGTCATCTATGAATGTTTCCAATCCTATCTGCATTGCCAACCCTGTGAATGCAATTGCAGTCATATCTGCAAAACATGATGGTGAGCCTAGCAATCCCATGGGCATGTGCTGGTAGCACTGATAGCCTCTGCCTTCCATATAGATGCACAAATACAGTTGGTATTCCTCTTCGACCTCTATTGTGTAAAACCCTGCTGCTAAATCCATGATGCACATGTACTTGCATCCCATCAGATGCTGTTGCTTCGCTTTTATGTCTCCTTGCAGCATGGGTGTGACCTCCATCACTTTGTTGAGCTCATGGAAGTTCTGGCATACTTGCCACTTCTGTTTCCCTTCCTGACCCATTGCCTTTACTCAGTTTGGTGCATGCTCCCTTTCTTCCCTTGGGTTGACCTGGTTCCAGTCCCCCTCACTTTGGTCCTTCACAATTTGCCTGATCTCATCCATCGTGAGGCCTGGTGCCCCATGCACCTTCTGTGCTAACACCATTGGGTGTATCGCTCGCACCTTGTCTGACCTAATGTCA
Source organism: Pisolithus marmoratus (assembly GCA_024613145.1). Classification (NCBI taxonomy): domain Eukaryota; kingdom Fungi; phylum Basidiomycota; class Agaricomycetes; order Boletales; family Pisolithaceae; genus Pisolithus; species Pisolithus marmoratus. Next base: position 19,645 of record JANFAE010000611.1, on the reverse strand, counting down.
CATAGTACTCCTGCTTCATTGAACTTGTCCAGTACTGGTAGGTACCACTCTTTCTGTGCTTGTGTTAGTGGTTTCTGACTGACTCTTAACTGGAACTTAGCATCTTTAGGGATGTTCAGCCAGAACCCTATGAATGATACTGGCTTCACCTCCTTGACTGACAATGTGAAGGTGTCTGCAAACTCGGCTACAAGATCTTGTACCTGCCTCAACTCGTTTGGTGGTAGCGGTCTGTACTTGACTGCCTTCACTATTGCCTTGACCCTTGGTGGGTAGAACAGTCCTTCTTTCCTGAGTCTGGTGAACACATTCATTGGCTCCCCCACCAGACCTTTGTGCCAATCCCTCATCATGTCCTCACTTTCATCTACTACCTCTTCTTGCTCTTCTACCCCCAACTGCCACACCTCGATTACTGGTCCCTCTCTTTCCTCTTCATGCTTCTTCCCCTCGTCCTGCTCTCCCTCTGCTGCTGTAGGGACTCTCATGGGTAGGACATGGTTGGGTATCCTTTGGCTAGCATGATTCACAATCTCGATGAAACCCTCTCCTTTAGGTAGTTGTATTGTGTCTTTGCTGTAGTTGTGGACTGCTTTCATTTGGTCCAATAGAGGTTTTCCTATTAGCATCCTCCAGGATCCTCTGCTGGGGAATACCTCAAATGTTGTCTGCGCATTTGCTGTCCCCCACAGTAAGTTGCCTGACCATGTGCCTTCAGATGCCACCAATGACCCATCTGCCATCCTTAATATCTGCCTCGAAGGACTGAGCTTCTCCAGTCTACCCTTTACCTTCTGGTACACATCCGAGTCAATTGCATTTATCATTGCGCTGTTATCAACCACTGCAAGGAACCTGACTCTTTTGCCTTTCGGACCCTCTAAGCTTGGTACCACCAGGAATAGTTGGCTGACTTGTGACCTGATTGGCTGGCCTGTCACATCCAATGTGTACATGTCAGTGGCTGTATTTCCATGGTCCTGTATGGTACTCATGTTTGACATGCCTTGACGCTGCTCTACCTTGCCTTCCACCCTGTCCTCTCGAGCACCTTTCAACCCATTCTCCAGTGCATCCTCCAAACCTTTCTCCCTCTGAACTCCTTCTGACAGGTATCCACCTGGGGCTGTCAACTGCCTGTCATTCCTCACAGCCCCTAGTAGTTTCCCTCCATTGCCCATCCCCACTGATCCTCTGATTTGTTCTGGTCCCCTGCTCCCACTTGCCAATTGTCTCCAGTTGCAACTGTGTATATGTGAGGTGCACTGGTTTCCATATTGATGTTGCCTTGCACACTGCTTGGCCAAATGTACTGTACTGGCACTGTGTTGACTCTAGGCTGCAATGCCTCCTTAGCATCCCTGCTACTAGCTGCCACCAGCATGGTTCATATGGTCACAATACCTCCTTGGTCGTACAGGTGCTGCTGACATGTGGTGGGTCTGTAACCATGCCACAACTGAAACATTCTCCAGATCCTACCATCATCATTCCTGGTTTCAATGGATATGGTCTTTCGAGGGCTGGACCTGTTCCATCTCCAAACATTTGGTGCCACATTGCCATGTCTGCTTCATATAGTTGTCTGCCTGCCTCAGTGTTTGCATGCTGAGGTATTACTGTTGCCTTTTCCAGTATCTGGGCCCTTGTTAATGGGACTCTTGGCAGGGTTGCACCTCCACTAGTTGTGAAAGGTATTGCATTTACTCTCATATGCTGCCCCCAAGTTCCCAATGCTGCACCTTCTCCTTGAGTGTGTGGTACTGCTCAAACTTGGTATCCTTGTGTTGCATGCCATACCGCCAGTTGGCTGATTTGCTGGCATAGCTCCTGGACCTCATTCTTCAACTCTTGCTCCCCTTTCTTCATCTCCTTGCTCCTCAACAACTTTTTTACTTTGACCTTCCTCACTGCCTCAATGAACTTGTCCCAGCTGTCATAATCTTCTTCTAGCTCGTTTTGAAGGACCACTGGCACTTCTTCCACAGTGTACTCGATCAGTTTTCCTTCCATATCCCCCATGTTTAATGCTAGCTTCATCACCTTTGTTTCCCATACTACATGCCTGTAGTCCCCACCATTGTCCATTTCTGTCCACCATCCTATGTCCTCTTCATCTAGCACTAGCACCCTGATGCACTCTCATTGTTGGGCTTTTGTCCACTTTGGCCATTTCATTGGTAGCCATATCTTCAGGAAGGCTGCTTTCAGCAAGGCCATATCCCTTTTGTCACTCGAGGGTAGGTCTGTAAACCACTTGTCTGCATAGCTTCCCACTGCTATCTGTAACCTGAACTGGTCTATTTTCATAGCTTCCGACCACATTGATGGTAGGGACAACTGGAATTCTGTGAACCAGTCCGATGGCTCTTCTTTGCCTGAATAATCTCCTCGGAGCAGCGATATGACTCTTGCCATTTCATTCATGTTTATAATTTGGTATGACATTGGTTGTCCCATGGCTGGCAGAGCTGACAACTGCACCAGTGTCATGGGCTGATTCCTTTTCGATGGTGCTGCAGCCCAATCTAACTCCTCCTCTATTCTCTCCTTCTCCTCTCTTCATCCTGCTGAGAAGACCACCAGTCGTAGATGGTAGTTCCTCGCTCCCACTGCCAGGCTTGTGCTTCTTGCCTGTTCTCTACCATGGCCCTGAGTCGGCACAGTACCTGTTGGCCTACATGGTGTAGTTAGCTCTAGGTCCTCCATGTCTGCTAGCAGTGATGATAAAAGACTGCTTTCTGCTGTTCCTGTATCGCTGTCCAATTGCACTCTACTTCCTCTGCCACTTAGTCCATGTATTCTTGCTATCTCCCCTATCATCGATGATGGTAAGTGTCTTTGCATTCCCAGGGCTCCCTTTCCTCTCTCATCACCAGATGGACACACCAGGACTGAGGCCATTGCACTTCCTGATGCCAATGCCTCTCGGACTGAGATAGATTCTGACTAAGCTACACTCGCACCTCTACCCCTTGGCTGAACTCTGACACCCAGACCCCTGGCACCCTGGCACCTCACTCTCTGGTGCCTCTGACCTCTCGCCCTGAGCCTCCCCACTACAATGGTATACCACAATAATCTGATCAATCAGTGTTGAGGGCACAGGCATTTTTTTTTTTTTCCTTTTAAAGTCCTTTATTGGGGTGTACATGCCCTATGTAGGACTACAAACTATGGTAACGAGGCGAGAAGTGGGGTGCGGGTTCACTAAGCTAACATGGACTCCCTTCCAGAGCTGCGTTCAGACATCTAGAGTGAACAGGGTTAGTGTAAACTACATAAGAACGAGAGGAAAGGGAATAAGGTAGAAGTGGGGGAGGGGAAAGGGTCGGGTGGATAGTAAGGGCTGCTGCTAAGGGCAGGCCATGGGTACAGAGGGATCAGGTGGAAACATGAAGGAGTTGGTGACTAGGCTGCGTTCAGCCATGGCAGAAACAGTCAGATGCCCATTCTGGCTGACTCTGAGGTAAAATGGAGAAGAACCACCAAATTTGAGTTTGATGGCCTCTAGGGCATCCCTGGGAGGGGGGCCAAGTGACATTGGGCAACAGATAATGAGTTTACCTGTGAAGCAGGTGGGAAGGTCTGGGGCCTTTAGACCAGTGGCCAGCCAGGTGGGTGGGTTGATGAATGCCTCGATGGTGTTGTCCTCAATTTTCTTGAGTACATAGCGGGGGGTGGACTCCTTGTTGGAGCCATCCTCCAAAGAGGCTGAGGGGGAGGGGTTACTGCAGCAGCAGCATGCCTTGTGAGTGGTGATGTATTTATAGAACCTATTTCACAGGGAAGAGATCTCAGCCTGCAGTTTGGCAACGGGGTCAGTAGCGGTGGTAGAGGGGACCACAGAGGGCGTGGCCTTGGGGGTGCAGGTGGATTGGAGGGAGGGCCTAGGTGGGAGTGGGGGAGGAGGCACCTTCAGCTGGGAGCGAAGGTGGACATAGAGGTTGTTTTGATACAGGCGAAGCCAGCCCTGGTGCACCTTTCCAGTATCAGTGTCGATGGTGACAGGGTGGAGGTGGGTCTTGAACGAGTGGAACACTGTGACCACCCAATGGACAGCATGGGGAGCAGTTTTCTCGCAGACAATGGGGATGGTGGGGACTTGGAATGACTTGCCCTTGTTAGGGCCATCCTTAGTCATCCATGTCCAGACTGGGGGGTGGGATGAAAAGTGTCACAGGACAAACTTGGGGAAGATTGGAGGGACAAAATGAGCTCTGAAAGTGCCCTTAGGGAAAGAGTGATACCTCTTGCCAACATCTGACAGGTGGATGGGGCAAGGCTCTGTCGACAAGCAACAGTGCTTAGGATTCAGTACTTTCCCACAGGGGGATGGTGGTGGTAGAGGATCAAGAGGCATTTTAGGGCACAGGTATTGACGAGGAGTAGTAGGCAGTTGTTCATATCTAACAGGTAGAGTATGTGTAGTTAGTTAGTTAATGTGACTGAACTAAGCCTGGAATCCCTGCTTACCTTCGCCCACATGCCATTGTAGGACTACCAGCATTGAGGTGCTTCACACAGGTGGTCGTTGGCATGGTGGCTGTGGTCATGATACTCTTGCACATGTTCTCAGGTGGGGGCAGCTGCAAGGTCAACTGCTGTCAGTTAATGCAAAGCTCAGGACATGTAAGGTAAAACAAACCAGTTGTGCAATACAATCTTTGAGAAACTTTTTAAGATAGTCATAATCAGGTCTTGACCCATAAGCAAGCAAGTGTGAATATTTGATGAATGTCATGAACTCGACAGGGAGTCCATCACACAGTGTTTCAACTGCAGTGTCACATTTAAGATTGCAAATAACATTGGGCGAGAGGGAAGTATTCACATTGCTGAACCAGGGAAGGGACCCTTGCAACAGATATACTAAAGTGTAAGTGAGTGACTTGATATTGTCACAATGGTGTCAGAACCGGGTTCTGAGGGCTAGGTCTGGGCTGGGAAAACGAGTACTGGCATAGTTCCAGTAAGGGAATCATGAGTTCCGGGACCTACAGAGTTGGCACAACACCTGTATCGGCCTCAGCTCGTGAACTGGGCCCTTGGATAGGTTCCGGGTATGCCGAGTGACTAAGCAAGGAACTGGGTAGGAGGTACAGGGAGCTTGGATGTTCAAGTTGATATTATCACTAAGTATCTACAGAAGTAAGTACATGGGTTATATACCTAGGTGCCAGAAGTACCAATGCCGGAGTACCAGCAGTATTGGCAATCCATAGTACTAAAGCTATGTACAGAGTGAGTACCCTACTGACTGGGTGGTCGAAGGCTGGACCACTGGTGGCTGAAACAGGTACTATGGAATGGGGAAGCTATGCTAAGTGAAACCTATGAAACTATATACTGAACAAAGGAAGGACAATGTACCAGGGTCTGAGCTCTGGAGTCTGGAGATCAGTGATACACATACTGGTGTAGGTGTGGCGAAGCCCTGACCAAGAGAATAGAGGGAGATCAAGGGTTTGAGGGGAGTTCAAAGGTCTGGAGAAGTAGACGTGAGGTTTCGAGAGGTAGTGGGTGAGCTCAAGGGGGCTCTAGCAGATTGGGGGAAGGTGGTTGAGAGTGGGCATGAGGGGATCGAGAGGTGTGGGGAGGGATTCAAGGTCGTGAGGGTGTGTTTGGGACTTAGGAGCAGGAGAGGGAGTTGTGGGAGTTGCCGGTGCTGACTAAGCCCATGCAGACAGTCGGGTGGGCATGGAACACGAAGGAACATTCTACTTTTACCACCTGCTTTGTGCATCATTGTAAAGGCTTGAACAGGAGCAAGATTCTCTCTGGCAACTCTCTTACTTATAAGAGGGAGATTCATCCTAAGTGCCAGTACTAAGTCCTAGAAGCCCTTTTTGGGATGAAAACTCAGCTTGCACTTCCTTTGTTCGATCTGCCCTTGTTCAGGGTGTCTTTCTATCACATCTCTACACTGGAAGAAGGCTATCTACCAGAAGTAAAGTCAATTAGTAACATGTGGTAACTGGGAGTTGCATGATTGTGACAGATGGCCAGATTGATAGCCACAATGATGGCTGATAGAAGAAAATGCAGGGGTACCAATGAAGGGACATCCCTCTTGGTATGGGATGTGGATTCAAGTGGTGGGGTTGTGATACTGCAATGCCACACTGAAGTCGATAAGGAACACAGTAGCAGCACATTGTGAGTCGCTTTGACAGAGGAGGACATTCTGTGGTTTGATATTGTGATGAATGTAATGGCATGAGTGGATATACTCTAGTCTGGAGATCTAACATGTAGCATGATTAAGTTGTAACTACAGACTCTGGAGACATCAATTTCACTCACTAGTTGACAACCAATCGATAGAACACTGTTCAGGCTGAGCAGGCCACCTTGTGAAGCTATGATATCACATAACAGTGTTGCCACACTATCCAATACCAGAGCTTGATATGATGATTCTCTTCCAAACCATATCAGTCGAGGGATTCTGAAGCTGCCATGAAGGTTAGTTAGGGCTATGAATTCCTCAAGTGGAGACTCAGAAAGATGCTCAGTAAAGGATTCCAGTTTGATGGCAACTCTGATCACTGACAACATTCTGTGCAAGACATACAATGGCTGTGAGATTTGAGAGTCAACATATGATGAATGGTAGTTGCATGTACAATATGCACCATGTGAACCAACACCTAGGATACTCTTCAAGCTGAACCTTCCATCCACATGGCAGATACTTGTTACAAGAGGAGATGTGCAAGGCATTATTAAAGGGATGCTGGCCAACCATCAGAGATTCTGTTATTATTACCCTGCTTGTCAAGGCATGAATTGTGGGAATGTTTATGGCCCTAATAGTCTGCAGCTCTGCTGCTAGCCCTTTCACAGCCTATCAGTGCTCTTGGTAGCTGTTGCATTCTGTAATATTGTCATCCATGTCGATTGTGACTTATGCTGGCAGCCCACGCTATGGCACATGCTTCAGTGCTGCCCATAGCCACCTGGCTCCCAGGCCCAAGTCTAAGTCCAAATCACCCCTGTGTACACCAATTGCCCATGCTCCTCAACTCAAGATTCCTGCATACAAGGCCCTGCCAATTCAGCAGCCAAGGCTGCAGCATTCTTTATCATCATTCAACAGTTGGCCCATTGATGGTGCTGCAATCACACTAGATACTCACAGCTCTTCCCAGTCCTCTCCAGACATCGATATGCCCAAGCAGTTCGAAGCAGTTCTCCAGAAGGTCTGTGGATCCATCCATGTGAATCCTGAGGATGTTGATTATGGTGAGTCAGTGCTGCTTATAGTGTATATCATATGCTGACCATTGATCAAGGGATATGCAGGAGAGGTTTCCAGTATATCTCTGGGGCTGATCATGTGAAGCAGATGGAGGTATGTTCAGTGTAAAGTTCTGCATGTAATAGCATCATGATCAACATCAACAGGTATTTACCAGGGTAGGACTGAACAAGTTCAAGGTAATCTCAGCCATTGCCAAAGACATTTCACTTGTATTTTTAAAGCCAAGGTAAGGTCTTTTTTTCCAGCATGCAAGGCACTTAAGAATGAACCCAGGTTGACATATGATGCTTGTAACCAAGTTTTGATTGTTAAAATGCCAAGCGCCCTGCATGAAGCCCCACTTGACAAACTCAAGACAGTCCTGGAGAAAAGGCTTGATTGCCTTCCTTCTTGCCCTGGTCAAAGCATGGTCTGCACCAATGTGCATATGAATTGTTCAATTAGATTTGATAACAGCAAGTTTGTTCCTGACATGCTCTTGTCCTTGAGGGACATTAGCAAATGAACAAATGAGCCTTCTATGTTCCTCCTCATTGGTGAATGTGCTTTCTCTCAAAATGAGGCCATCCTTCATGATAAGCTGAAGAAATTAATCACAGAACTCCCTGACCTGGTCACAGTTGTGATGATAGTCATTCCGGAGGATGTTCCATTTAGCTTGCCCCAGAAAAAATCTGCTGCATGGGAGTATTTCAAAAGTCATGGTAGACTACTCTCCCAGAAGGAGTTTCTTGATCTACGTGCTGATCTCAATGAACTGATTCATCTCAGCAAATCAATTATTGTTGGAGGCCATATTTGGTGCCACCTGGCTGCTGTGGAGTATTTTATATGGGTGAGGGAGGTCAGGGGTAATCCAATCGATATCAACAACAGTGGCACAGACAGTACTGCAAGAGGGGTAAGTGACAGTTGATGTCTCCTCCAGATACTTAAGTACTAATGTTCTCAGATGCTTTTCCCTGAAGTCAGGATGGGGGAGGTAGATGCAATGCTCAGTAAAGCAATCTCTTCATTCAAAGGCAGCATTGTCCTATTCTTTGAAAGGCTTGGAGAATCCTTCAGCACTGGTGAAATTGAGGAGGCCATAGGCCCTCTGAAAATTTCTTGGACTGATTGCCAGGGTCGCCTTACAGGTGGTATGAAGGACATGGTGTATGACAGATACCAGTGCTGGCTGCAGAGATACATTTTGCTGAGACACAAATGGAAGCCCAGTGTTATCCTTCTGGATATGCCTGTGTCATCTAGGCCTTGTTTAGATGCAAGGGGAGGGAATCTGACCAATACCACAAGGACAAACACCTGCCTGGCTTCCTTGACCACTGTTCCCAATCGTTCCTCCTCCAGCTCCCCTAGCTCCTCTGGCTCTGAGGTGCTTTCTTCCTCAGACATGTCCTCTGCTGCAGACAATGCTATATATGGTGCTGGGGATGTCTAGTAGGTTGTTGGCAATTTTAGCTCAAGCTCTGTCATTGAATAGTAGTGTATGAATCATGTCATTCCTGCTCCTCACATTCTATACATTGTGCACACTGCACATGGTCCCACTTCAATTCCATGTAAGATCATGAGGCATTTTCATACAAGACATGCCAAAAAAACCTCAGGCCAGCCCAATCTCCAAGACAGCTGAATTTTCAGCATGTGTATCCTACAGTTTTTGAATTGTTTTTGAATTGTTGGAAAGCTCAGCAAACAGCACATGCCCATTATGGTCCATTATGGTGCTTAGCAGTTTGCAGATAGGCTGGCCAATATTGTATGTATGCTATCTTGTTTACATAATGACAAATGACTATTACACAATGGATGATTATTGATTATGCCTCAAAAGCAAATTGAAGGTGAGCCAGAATTCAGACCAATGACCCAACTGCTCTTGTTAGGTCTCCAGATATGCCTCCTCAGGCCTGCTACCATTGTAACATTCCACCTGAGGCAAATGGGTCTTCTACTCCAGAAGCAATCCTTCTGCAAAATCATGCTCCTAATCCCATAGCCAGGGCACAGAGGCAATGATGACAACCCATTGTGGGGAGTCTATACTCCCTAGGGCTACAGCGCACCCATAGTGGCCTTTCTCAGTGTTGACAATCGCTTGCTCACATGTTCCCTTCTTATCATAGCATCTTCCAGGTGTATGGAGAGAGTACTCCCTAGTAGGATATTGAGTGGTAAGAGAGTGGTAGAGGGTTTGTTTGATTTTTCTAAGGGGCTTGATCCCTGTTTTGTACCTTGGGTTGGCACTTAGGTGCGAGGCGAGTGGCTGATTAGTAAGTGAAGTTGGACTTGGACTCAAGTTTGTAGTAGTTACAAGAAAATCACCACTATTGAGGCTGGAGAGCACAGGCTGGTGTGACCAGCCTGTGGCAGTCTTTTCTGTTTCTGCCTTTGAGAGTGAAGTCAGGACAGCTCTAGGGGAGCCCTGGAGTGGTGGGGATTGAGGAGTTATTGTTGGGTTTTACAGCTGAGTGTTTTCTGTCATTTTCTTTTATTTTCTCTACTAGTTCCTCTCTTCAGCAGGGTCCCTACTGGTCAAACTACCCTTCAGACCCATTTTCCCTTCCATTTCTTAGTAATCTCTACACCGGCTAACAACATTGCCCCCCATCCTAATGTCACACACATCACACACATCACAACTTCCCTGCTTGTCATGTACCCTGTTCCTGCCACCATAATCCCTGCTGACTCCTCAGCTACTGAAATAGACCCATCCCCTATCACATGCAGTCCCCTCTCTACATGTGATTACTGATCACTGTCTGTTAGCGATCCCCCACCAACCTGTCATGTGTCAACATATCCCCTTGGCAGCTATATCCACTCTACAAGTGCCAAGGCTGTTGCCCACTTGGTAATGCTGCCCACCATGTCCCTCTTTGGTTAACAAAATTGCCACCAGCCCCACTCTGCTTCCTTTCAACTCAAGTACATAGTTATACCTTTTCTTCTGTACTTTCCATCATTTTCTGGACTTTGGTTGTTTTATCTTTGTCTACATTGCTGTGCACATGTGATTGTCCATATGTTGGCCTTTATGTTTTCTTTTATTACTTTTGATGTTTGACAGATCCAATTTGTTCTGATTTTACCTTAGGTACCACAGTCCTTATGCTACAAAAAGTCTGCTGTACTTAGAAAAAGAATCACCCACCTTTTGGAGTCACTATCTGTGTGTCTAAGAGTCTCTGAGTATTTTGAGTTGAGTCCCTCTGTGTTTTTTTGAGTCTCCAGAGTCTTCCAGTGCCTCATCTCTGGTCTTATCAAGTTCCCTGTGTCCCACAGCCCCCAGAATTGCTGCCTCGCCTACTACAAGTCTGCTACAGTGTCTACACCATCTACCTATGAGTTCAAGAGTCCTTAATCACCGCCCTTCGAGTTTTCGCCTCTAAGAAACATCCTCCAGTACCCAGAAGTTATCTTGCACCTGTCTAAGGTGGACTTTCGAGTTCTTCACCACCAGTACTCCCCATTTGCCAAGAAAAATCCTCTCTTGCCTTCTAGCCCTCTCTTCTATCTCCTTCTGACTCAGCACCCCTTGGGACAAGCCTAGGTCCTACCTACAGCTTTCCCCACTTTCCCCTTGCACTCTCACAAGAAGAGTTGCCCATACTGTTTGGTATCATGATGATGACAGGGAATATATTGACTTTGGTGGGATTGACCTTGAAGATGACTTCTCTGAAGAGGAACCTCCCCCTGAACCATGTGTTCCCTCTCAACATACTGTTCAGTTCCTGGCTGTGCCCTCCTGTAATGTCCTGGTTGCAGTGCCAGTGCCCAGTTCTGCTGCCCAGACTGCCCCAGGTCCTTTGCAAACCAGAATAGGTCACAGAGTTGTTGGAGTTATTAGATCAATGGTGTGCTGTTGTGTAGCCACCATGTTACATAAGCAAATAGTGCACACTTACTATTTTCATATTACTGTAGTTTCTACTTAGTGACTACTAAGTATTCTACAGATTCTACTTCTACAGGTTATGAGCCCTGCCTAGTAGCAGAATCTGGGATACAAAATGGCCAACTCAAATGTGCCTACACTCGACCTAGATGGAAGAAATTGGAAGGCCTACAGGGAAAGCCTACTTGAAGTTGCAGCCACAAAGGGCTGGCTGGGTATTCTTGCAGGCCAGGAACTACAGTGGCTCAAAAAATTGTCCCAATGTTTGCTCCATTTTCACTAATCACAGTGTAGCTAGTGGAGTACTGTGATCCAGTTCATGATCTTGGTGGATGGATTGAAGCCCTTGGTCATGGCTTTCTAATGAGCCATATTACATAATATTTGGATGGAAATCAGTGATGGAATAACCAAATGAAAATGACACCTCATTGGGACAATTTTTTGGCTTTCATGCTGGAAGGTGGGATCTCAGCCAAATGAAGGGATATTTGAGGATATTTGGACCTACAAACAAAGCCTAACATATAACATGATCAGCTGAATGCTTTGTCAGCATGTAAACAATACCAAACATTGAATTTGCACCATTAAGCCTTCCTCTTTCACCACACTCGATGAACCAGCTTGCTTGCTCACTAGGGCTGGTCTTTGAAGGAAATTTTCAGTAGTTACTGATGTCCACTACAGACCCATCATTATAATGTACTTCCTTAATCATAAGTCCCATAAAAAAGCTGGTGAAAGTCATCTCTGTACTGATGCCCCCATCACTGCCTGGTGTGTTCTGGAATTAATGTGTACTGGAAAGCTGAAAATGCCATTGAGGTCAATCTGGCACTTGTGGGCATGAAGAACCAACCAATCCCCTACTAACTGGTGCATTTCCACCAATGGGAAACTGACACAATGGTTGGGGGAGGTAAGTCTTTCAGACCCTTCAGTCAACTATTGGCCTGAAACTGGGACACCTGACAGGTACAATTGAGCCTAAACACTGCAAGTATTTCGCAATTTTTCTTCAGAAAACATGCTGAAAAAATTGAAGAAAGTGATACTCTTTTTTGACAGCTGTTTTCAAAGAGAAAAGGCAAAAATAATATTTTCTTTTCTTTGCATGACTTTCCACAAAACATTGATTGATGGTAATACCCATTAGCATAGAAGCTAATCAGCACTACCATCAATTCATTTTTTTGCACAGAAAAGACAAAGAAAACAAAACATTATATTTGCATTTTTTCTGTGAACACAGCCCAAATAAAAGAGTATCTCTTCTTTCCATTTTTTCAACATATTTTGGCAAGAAAAATTGTGAAATGCTTGCAGTGAAAGGTGGGCCTAGCCAACACCAGCTGACTGGCCCTGAGGGGGATAGGCCAAGGTGTAAACATGTTTCAGCTGACATGTCTGGGGGATGGCCCACCCCCCTGGAAGTGGGGTTGGCTGACATGGCTGGGGGATGGCCCACCCCCCTGGGAGTGGGGTTGGCCGCTGTGAGACACTACTTCTTTGTGAGACACTACTTCTGGGGAAGAGTGTATGGGGAAAATAGAGGGGGCTGAAGGAACGAATTCCTAGGTCCATCCCAAGGGGTGCTGAGCAGGGAAAGGGATGCATGAAAAGAGAAAGAGAATTGGTGGGGGAAAATTCCATAGGAATAGGTTGTTAACGCTAGAACTGGCTGTGGGCTTGTAGGCATGGGGCTCTGTATGTGATTTTTCCAATATTGAAGAAATGGGTAGACTCGATGATGACACTGGAGACACAGGGAAAACTCGAAGGGCTCGATGCTAGGGACTCCCACTGCAAGCATTTCACAATTTTTCTTGAGAAAACATGCTGAAAAAATTGAAGAAAGAGATACTCTTTTTTGACACATGTTTTCAAAGAGAAAAGGCAATAATAACACTTTGTTTTCTTTGCATGATTTACTAAAAAACATTGATTGATGCTAATACCCATTAGTGAAGATCCTAATGGGCATTACCATTAATGCATGTTTTTTGGCAGAAAAGACAAAGAAAACATTATATTATATTCACTTTTTTTCTCTGAAAACAGGTGAAATAAAAGAGTATCTCTTTTTTCAATTTTTTCAACATATTTTGGGATGAAAAATTGTGAAATGCTTGCAGTGTCCCAGACTCTTCAATCACTCAGAAAATGACTCTAAAAGGTGGATATTTTATTCCGACACTTGGCCAGAATACTTATTGTGTACAGGAAGCCACTACAGGTATGGAAAATTTTTAGAAGGAGCGACAAATGAATAAAAGATGACACCTGTCAAATGTACAGTATGTACAATCCTGCATGTGCAAGTAAGTAGGGACTGTGTAGACAAATCATAGAAGGACAAGAAGGGAAACTGTAGCAGTACCAAAATCGACCAACCAGAATAAGTGAACAATGGAAACACCTCTCTCATGCATGCAGCTTGGGACCTCGGAGGTGGAGCAGATCACAGGGAAGCAGTGGTGGTGGCTGTGCAGTGGCTACAGTGGCAGCGACATGACAGGTGATGGGCACTCGGAACCTGTACAGGGTTGGAGCGTGGCACATTGTGATTGGCTGAACTGGACCAAGGCCTAGACCCTTAGCTCGAGTCTGTATGATCGGCTTCAGAATTTTGGGGAGAAGACAGTGAGGCGATCAGGGAGTCGGCATGATGTGGAGCAGGTGACAAAATTCCTGTATGGGATTCTTTGAACATGAGGATGGGTGGGAAGGCACGAGGCAAGACCAGAGAAACTCCTAGCTCAAGCAGGAATGGCTGTGAGTAGAGATGTTGTACACGGAATGTTACTTGTATGCTCAGAGGATTACCATTCTCTACACCTCCCAGGGTCTTCGAATGCTGACCATTCTCGGTCAGGAGACATGTGTACAAGAAGCTGTTGCAGTGATAAGGGGAATTGATGTGCAAGGCAAACACGTGCATAGAAGCAGATGACGCATGTTAGAAACTCTGGAAGGTGATGATGCACACTGTGGAAAACTCTGTAGAGTCAAAGCCTGTGCGATAGGTACCTTCCCTCTCCCATCTGCCTCCCTTCACACCATCTTCCTCATTCGAAACATGACATCATGTCTCAGTCAACCCCACCACCATTTTTGCCCCTGACCACGAGGTGACTGGGGTACCTCTCCAGTGGCACCACAAGATGACGACCCTGGAAGGGTTATTGAATGCCATACCCCTGCTACATGCACCTGTGTGGGTCTCGCACAGATGGTTGATGCACTACGACCAAGTGCACATAAGTACCTGGTGAGCTTCTGTGCTTCCCCCCCCCCTCTGAAGAAACTCCATAGTATGAGGCCGAGTGTGTGCGACTCTATGCCCTACAGAAGGGTACCGACATCCTGGAATTTCCAGACACCATCAAGAACACGATGGAGGCCACCAAGTCCAATATCCATAACCACCATGTCCAAAACTACACCTACAACCCTAGGTGGATGGCGCCTGTGAGAGTGATGGTCACTAGTGACAAAGGGTTGTCAAGCGTCGCTCAGGACCATGGTGGCAGGTCAAAACAGGCCCAGAAACAGACAGAGAGAGCAGCAGTGAGCAGTAGTAAGGGGAAGCAGAAGGTGTGTTTTTCTCTGGAACTTTTGTGTGCCTTGGCGATGTAGAGATGAGTGATAAAAGACCCTAGGAATAGGTCAAAGTCTCCTAGTGAGAGAGGGGGGGTGAATTCGACCCAGGAGGCTTGAGTTGCCTGGTGTAGAGTCAAGGAGTAAGCAGAAAGACTGAAAAACGTGCCCTGAAATCCAAATAAAACCCAAGATAACGTCTACTGAGTGTCTGGGGAGGGAGAACTAAAATTCCGAGTCTGTTTTGTCTTATTTCCGGCTTCTCGTCTGGGGTAACTTGTCTGTTATTCTTCTAAGTATGTACAGTACACTCGAAGTATGTACAGTACACTCGAAGTACTTGCGCGGGCTTACATAAGCCACAATGCGCACAAACACTAAGTAAAAAGACAAGAAAGATAAAAGAAAACAAATCAGTAAGTAAAAACAATGAAATAAATGAAATATCCTAGTAGGGAGGATACTTTCCCTACATCCGAGGGTGGCTTTAAATAATGACTGTCCCCAGTCATCACCTACCAAGCTGTATCATAATCCGAGGCAAGGGTATCATCCTCGAAACAAAACTCTAGCTAGAAATGTGAAAACGCGAGCTCGAAACAAAACAAACCACATAAAAGAAACAAAACTACTACTCAGCTGAAGGGGGAATGCAGTTAAAGCGACTCGAGGGTGAATCGAAGGGGGAACGAAGCTCGGGGGGAGCTCGAGGGTAGCTTGGAGGGGACCACTCGAGCCTCGAAGGAGACTGGGTAGCTCGCGACCTCAAAGGATGCCTCGGAGACATCTCGGGTCGAACTCGAGAGGTGGCGAGAGGTGGGACTGATCCTGTACTCAAAGGGGGGAAAGGTAACTGAGAAGCCAACCCTCCTGGGCCATGAGCGAGGGCCCAGAAGTCCAAATGAGCCTGTAATGTGCGCCCGAGCGCCTCACGAGGGATCTCCTCACCTGTAGGTAGCACAACGCGACCTCGAACCACCCCACACTTTCCTGCCACTAGATATGAGGCAAAAACTCCACACTGCACTCGAATGTGCCCCTCGCAACCACAGAAGAAACAAAAACCAAATCTTCGAGGCCAAACTTGGTGCCTCGGGACCTCTCGATAGGCAGAGGGATACCTGCTCGAAGCCATAGCCTCTCGAAGGGGAAGCGAGTGACCCGACACTCTCGAAAGGGACTCGAAACTCGCAGGGGCAGGGTTTGACAGCGAGGCTGGGGTCCCTCGAAGCAAGCAAGACCTCCCTGGACATGACCCACAACAGGGGACAGGACGAGGAGAGTGCCTCGAGGGAGGCACAAGATGGGACGAGCTCTTCGAGGGGGTGTTCGAGGACTCACAAGGTTGACGAGAGCGAGTCAAGGCAAAACTGAGGTCACGAGCCCTAGTAGACATGAACTGGGAATGAGGGGGGAAAACCTTTGTACTCTCCAAATGGTCAACTCGACGTGGACATGATCATTGGTCCTCTCTCGAGCCTCGAAGCGAGTTCAAAGCCAACTCACCAGCCTGCTTATCCGGGACACACCGCCGTGGCTGAACCACAGTGTGCCACAAGCCTGCGTTAGTGACTCGGCAAGGGGACGAGCTGCTCAAAGCATGCTCGGGGGAAGGAGGGGGAGTCTTCAAAGGTCGAGGGCATGCCTCGAGGGGGGAACGAGGGGGAAGCTTCGATCTCGAGTGCGCCTCTCCCTGGGAGCATCTTCTAGAACGAGACCGAGAGTACTCCACAGGGGTGTCTGATGGGGAACTGATCGAGGGCAAGTGCGCGTGCTGAGAGGGTTCCTTGGGGAACTCGCGAGCTGACGAGGCATCCTTCGAAACTAGATGAGGGGGTGAGCGGCCTACCCCCTCCTCGATAACCTCCTTTGTAACACAAACAATGACCTCGACAGGCCACAGGCGGCCCAACTCGAACAGGGGGTACCTGGATGCAAGCCTCCTCGAAACCTCGAGCTCGACTTGTGGTGGGAGGCCTCGAAGGAATAGCTGGCCTCGATGGCTCAACTCCAAGACATTCCAACTCACCAGGGCCAAGAACAAGACCTGGAAACAACGAAGGTAGTCCCCTAGATCTGCAACTGAGCTTAGCTCGCTGCGACGAGTCCCCTCGAGGAAGGTATAGAACTCCTCGAAGTACTCGAGGACATCTTTGACTGGCTCAATCTCAGGGTACTGGAGAGTCACGAGCGCCTGGAAGTTCTCCCATCGCTCGAAGATTGGCGCGCTGGCCACAAGATAGCTCCAGAGCCTTCCAGTGTGGGGTGGTGCTCCGTCGATCGCAAACTGGATGAGCGACGAGGTATCTGTTGCACCCTGGGCCTTACCATACTCTGCTACGTCCTCGAGGTAATGCGGCAAGTCCTCAGCCTGCCCCAAGAACTCTGGGGGGGACTCGAGTGGGGCTTGAGACAGTCCGGATGCTTCTTCCATCATGAGTAGTATATACGAAGCTCAAAAGAATATATATCACGTCATAATTGATAATTGACAGCAGTACCGGGGTTAAACGCGAGCCTCGACTGCCAACAGTCAGTCTCGAAGGGTAAAACGAAGAGATGGGGTTGCCTCGATGCGACCTCGAACGTCTATGGGGGGTTGGGGGTGTGGCAACGAACCACGAAGGGGGGAGGAGGATGCAGAAACCTTGTATGATATGTCTCAAGGTGGTTTCGACCACCAAAACTGAAGCTAGTCGCCGTTGCGACTCTAACACTTAATTCTCAAACTTGCAGCCTCGCTCGACTGCAATATGCGCAAGAAAAACGATGATATAACGTCTGGTTACGTCTATGAATGAAGCGGGTGCGTCTAACGAAGCGTCTGTGTCACGAGTGTGTCTCGAAGGGCTCGGGGTTCGTCTGGGAGTCTCGAAGCGTCTGTGGTCTTGAAGGGGCTGACGGCGTCTCGAAGGGGTGGTCAACTGACTCTAAGATGATGGGGAAGGGTTTCCTACAACTCAAAACAGCTCAAAACGCGAACAGGAGGTGCCAGGGAGCTAAGCTGTGGCAGGGGAGGAGGACAGCAGTGCGCTGGGGAAGAACCGCTCGACGGAATTCTACGAAACTTGGGGAGATGGTAGAGGCGGGCGAGGAGAAGTGGGCGAACGAAGAAATACAAAAAACGGCGCACCCAGTCCTGAGTTATTCCAGTTTTCGTCCTACAGAGCCTTTCTCCACAAAAATAAGAATATCCCCGGACGTACTGAAGCGGACGCGACGAAAAAGGCACCGTTCGAAAGGTCTCGTCGAGTAGAATCAGAATCCTGAAAAGCGAGAGGTTTGGCGCGTCCAGTCACGAGAAAACGCGAGCACGAGCTCAGAGGTAGGGGAGAAGTGGGGTCACCAAGCAAAACAGCCCCCTCGCGGTGGGCTCCAGATGTAGAGACGAGTGATAAAAGACCCTAGGAATAGGTCAAAGTCTCCTAGTGAGAGAGGGGGGGTGAATTCGACCCAGGAGGCTTGAGTTGCCTGGTGTAGAGTCAAGGAGTAAGCAGAAAGACTGAAAAACGCGCCCTGAAATCCAAATAAAACCCAAGATAACATCTACTGAGTGTCTGGGGAGGAGAACTAAAATTCCGAGTCTGTTTCGTCTTATTTCCGGCTTCTCATCTGGGGTAACTCGTCTGTTATTCTTCTAAGTATGTACAGTACACTCGAAGTACTCACGCGGGCTTACATAAGCCACAACGCGCACAAACACTAAGTAAAAAGACAAGAAAGATAAAAGAAAACAAATCAGTAAGTAAAAACAATGAAATAAATGAAATATCCTAGTAGGGAGGATACTTTCCCTACAGCGAGACCTTACCCTGCCTGGCTGTAGGTGACTCAGGATGATGGGGACGACGATCTGGGCGATGGCTATGAGGACGATCACCCTGGTGCCAGTGACGATGGTAATGGCAAGGTACCAGAAAATCTCGAGGGTCCCTGCAAGGAGTGTAGCGAGGAAGGCAGGGGGGCGTCTTGTGAGGGGGAAGTCCATCAACTGTGTCTGAGGTGCAGGTGCTTAAAACATAAGTGCTCTCAAGCAGCAGGAAAGGTGGGCAGGAAGGTAAGCGAACACAACTTGCCCAAGTGGACGTTGGAATAATGACCGAATGTAGTGTAAGAACCCGACAGTCCCTCAGACATCATCGCTGTCTTTGAACAAGCAGAGTAAACCAACACCTCCTGTGCCTGGCCCATCCATGAGCCTCCCTCCTGTCAAGGTTACCCTCCAACTCCCTCGTCAGGCAATCGACCATGCATTGTGACGTGACCCCACCCCGGAATTTTCAACCTCACCATTGACTGCTCCAATACCCTCTCCCATCCTACCCTCCCCTGAACCCCCCATCCACTTGCCATCTCGCCTTTTTCTGGGGTCTATGACCCCTTCTTCGACATGCCCTCCTCCCCATCCTCTCACACCCACCAACTTTTCTCTGTTGGCCGAAGTTGACAAACTCCAAGAGTTATTCGAGGGTGGGTTTTCTGCGACTGCGACTGGGCTTTTGCAAGATGAGGAAATGCCTGTAACAAAGGAAGAGTCCCCAATTGAAACCATACCTCAAGAAACCCTGGGAACGGCAGCGGTCAGTCCTTCCCCACCTCGCAATCCCTCATCCTCTCCAGCCAGGATGATGCCATGGCTACATGCCTTGGACGAGTGTATCAAACAGTTGGAGGAGATCATTGAAATTAACAAAGTCGAGGTTGCAGAGATGCACGAAGACCTTGCAAGGTTCATGGTGTGGGTCTCGAGGTTTGGGAGTGCCATCCTGGAGCAATGACGTCAGTTGAGGGAGATTCGGGAACTCTGGAAGGAACTGCTGATCTGAGGGGGGTGAAGATGCCCATAAGTTCCATAGTTGTACAGTACT
>JANFAE010000610.1:0-52901 GCA_024613145.1 Pisolithus marmoratus | reverse complement strand
GTCGATAAATCGCATTGTTATCATTCACTTGCATTTTTTCACTCCTGGGCATTCAATCAGCATTGCACTGCACTGCCGTTCGCTAAGTATTCGCTTTCTGGAAACCATGGCACACAGAATTCTTCATAGGTCAGTCAAATCGTCTTCTCATTTGTAGCTACCATTTCAAGCGTCGCTAATGCACTGTAGATTGGATTCCTCTTATCAGCGGAGGGCGGGAAGCTCCAGTTGCATCTCCCCGGACCCTACCAGCAATCTTACGACTCGCTTGAACCAGATGCTCAGTTCTTCTGGGCCTGGCTATATCCTTAGTCTCTGTCCGGGTCAACAATATCCCATCACGGCGCCTCTCCTCTTCACTTCACCAAACCAAGAGATTAGCACGCAAGGTTATCCTACTGGAAGTGACAGGGCGACTCTGGTCGTTAGCGGCCCCGTGTTCAGTAACGGCACTGGCCACTCCACCGCTGTAGATGGGACATGTGCCAGTTGTGACGGGGTCACACTACGGAACATTCAGGTGAGGCATGTCAAATCCACTTGCTTGGCTCACAGGGTCGGAACGTGATGACAGATCAATGGCACAAGGCTTGGCGCACCCCCTCTTAATGGAGGGGCCAACATCGAGATGGGTGGTTCCAATTCGAACCAGGTCATCGAGTACGTTCACTCCTTTGACCCACGCAGTTGGTCGTGCCTCCACGTTGCGGAAGGTAACCTAAGTTGCAACAACGTTACCGTCCAAAACAACGATATTGGTCCAGCTGGTTCGGACCTCTTTCAACAATGGGCGGACGGTATTTCGGTTGCCTGTCGTAACACCCTTATCAGAAACAACATGATAAACAACCCTACTGATGGGGGCATCGTGCTGTTTGGTTCTCCCGGGACGCGTGTAGAAACAATACCATTTGGGTGGAAACGGTACGCCCTCAGGCTAAATATTCACCCGCGCCAATAACCGTGACCTTGACAATCTAGAACACATTGCTGGGTGGTATAAATATGGTCGACGTCAATCCCTTCAGTGGCAATACAGTGGCGTGGTCGTGACGAAAACACGATTGCTGGTGGATTTGCCGACGGAACTCCTTCGGGATCCCAGACGAAAGGCACCAATAATGAGGATGTTATCATCAAGTGTTGTCATCTTGTCCATCTTCTAGGCCAGTTGACTCATTCCCATCAGAATTGGGATTGCCATAGGGCCACGGACTTGGTTCGGAAACGAGTACGGCAACAACGTGAGCCAAGGGGGACGGTTCTGGCCAACCAGCTTACTGGAGCGTTCAGCTACGGTATCGCCATGTCGTCCGCAAAGAATTTCACCGTTGTCAATAACGTTCTCATTGGGAACACGTCGTTTATCGGTGCTCGAGGGCCGAACTGTACTTCGGGTGATCCCACGCCCTCTCCGGCCCCTTTTGTCATCGATCTGAACACGACAACACAATCAACAACCCAATCGAATTTTACGCAGGTTGCTGATGGGGACAGTTTGACCTGTGTGCTTCCTCCTCCTGGTGGAGACTACTGGCCATTTGGGGGAAACCCAAACCCTTCTCCCTCATCACCCTCTTCTTCACACTCGAACACAGGTACCACTATTGGCGTCATATTAGGTTCTATCGCGGCTGTCCTCGCTGTCGCTGTATTGGCCTGGTTTGTCCGTAAATGGGCAATCAAACGTACCGAAGCGAGGAAGTTTACAAAATCAACTAGACATATCCTGGATATATTTTGAGAAAAGAACATTTCTAGCCGTAGAATCAGGGCTGTCCGGACATGCTCTGTGTACCTGTGGTACCCTATCACGCAGACATTCCACTATGTTTCTGGTCCTTGCGCGGTCATGTGTCCGTTGGTATGGTTTGTGCACTTATACTGATTCCATCCGACGTTTATTCATTTCCTGTACGATACTCGTTTGGATTTTGCGTACTTGTGTGTGTTCAAGTAGCAGGGACTTCCTAATGTAGGAATACTATTACATTTGCTGATTAATCATGTGGCGCGTCAGTTCTGGGCAACTTCGAAACGTTGCCACTCGCGCACTTGGGCTCATCATCACTCGCTCGCAATCCTGCCTTTTCCTTTCACAAGCAAGAAATGACGACAGAGAAAGGGTAATGAATTAGACAGGCACTCATTGACGTTGGCTAACAGATTTTCAGTTATTTGGGCGTTACGCCGCCAATCTCAACAGCTGAGTCCAACGAGCGAGAAAAGGAGGTGACGGCCACCTTAATGGAGGAACTACGAAGGCAAGGAACGTTTGAAAGTGTTGAAGAAGCACGAACGAGGTAGGATCGATCATTAAAGCGTACACCATACTGTGGAATGGAGATGCCGGACCTCTCCCAGCAAACACCCCACTCTAGTTGGAGCAACCCGCTGGAGAGTGCGGAATGGCCACCCCATTTCAAAACTTGTGCGCATGGCTGAACCAGCACGGATGACTGAATTTTGCATAGGGAAATGGTACTGGGACGCGTCGCTGCTTTGGTCAAAAAGTTTGTGTATCAAGTCTCGCTCAACCATGGACTCTCGGAGGCAGCCGCGAGCGCTGCTGGTGGCAAAATCTTTACATTTGGCTCATATCGACTGGGTGTTCATGGACCTGGCTCCGATATAGATACATTGTGTGTAGTGCCCAAACACGTATCGCGAGAGGATTTCTTCGAAGTGTTTGAGGACCTGTTGCGGAACATGGAAGGTGCTACGGAGGTGTCGGTGAGTCGAACTGCTAATACAATATTGCTTCCTGGCGACCATGGTGGATTTTCAGGGCGTTCCCGAGGCCTACGTGCCTATCATCAAGACAAAAATATGCGGTATCCCGTTGGACTTCCTGATGGCTCGTCTAGCCTTGTCTTCGATACCAGACGATCTCTCGTTACAGGACGACAACTTACTGCGCAATCTTGATGAAAGATGTGTACGAAGTCTCAATGGCATGTTTCACTGTTGATCACCCGACGCCTAGCTGAAGTGAACCCAGGTTCACGAGTGAATGATGAGATTTTGCGATTGGTCCCCAATGGTGAAGTCTACCGTGATTCATTGCGGTGTATCAAGCTGTGGGCACAGCGTACGTCGACATTCTTCGCTATGCGGATTTCTATCTCAGGTTCGTCAACAGGGAGGGCTATTTACTCAAATGTCAATGGCTTTTTCGGTGGTGTAGCCTGGGCTATCCTCGTAGCTCGCATCTGTCAGCTGTATCCGAGTGCTACTGCCGGAGCTATCGTCAGCAGATTCTTTATCATTATGTATCAATGGTAAGATCGATTTCGATCAGATCGATCAGATTATTTAAACCATGAGCAGGACATGGCCTCAGCCGGTACTCCTGAAGCAAATCGAGGAAGGCCCGCTACCTGTTCGTGTATGGAATCCAAAAGTAAGTATTTAAATCAGTGCGTAGTGAATTTTCATTCAAGCAATGCTGTCAGCTGTACCCAGCAGATCGGTCGCACAGGATGCCAATTATTACTCCTGCCTACCCTGCTATGTGTGCTACTCACAACGTTACAGCTTCAACGCAAATGATTCTGACTGAAGAGTTCAAGAAAGGTATTCTTACGCATGTTCATACTTAACTCAATTCCATGGGCTTAACACACAAAGGTGCCGATATTGTTGACAAGATTATTGTCGGAACTGCACCTGGGCAGACCTGTTTGCCAAGCATGATTTCTTCCATAAATATCGATATTACTTGCAGGTAGTCGCATCCACCGAAGATCCCGACCTACAAATTAAATGGTAAGGACTGGGTTTCAATGAGGGTTCTGTGTATACTCTTCTGCAGGGCGGGGACAGTTGAATCTCGATTACGTCAGCTCGTGATGAAGCTTGAGTTCGTGGACACGCTCGTCTGTGCCCACCCGTTCATCAAGGGCTTCGACCAAGTTTCGTATGTTTATCCCACGAAGAAATGAAGCAAGTCCGAGGGCCGGATCTCCGAAATTATTGCAAAGAGAAACAAGGTCGACATAGAGGGCGCCCGGACAGCAAAACCGTTTATTCAACCACTTTTTTCATCGGTCTCCTCATTCAGCCAAAACCAGTGCGTGTCTGCTCTCATCAACACTTCGTTTCTTGACTTTTCGCCTGTCGGGTGGGAAGGTGGCTCTACCGGACCTCGCAAACTACATTTCATACCCTACTACAGAGTTTATAAAGCTTGTGAAGATGTGGGAGAAATACGATGAAGACACGATGGCGATCTACGTGCGATACATGAAGAGGTGAGGATTGTGAGCGTAACTGATAGACAACCCACTCATGAATCCTCGTCTTTAGCTCGGGGCTTCCAGAATACGTACTCGACGCGGCTGAACGACAACAGAAGCGCACTCCCAAGCGACCATTAACCAGTAGGGTGCGTGTTCGCACTTTTGACCATAACGGTTCATTTATTGCTATTGATTACCACTTACCGATTAATATGAAGGCGTCGGGCAAATCAGGCAATGAATCACCAGATATGCCGAACAAGAGGCGACGGTTTGTATTGTGTTTCCTGTGTAGAAGTCCACTGATCCCATTGGTCTGGCTCGCCTATCAGGACCGAGATTGCTCAAGATGACGATGAAAGCACGATACCCGGCTTGTCTATGTCGACATCAAAGCATCATGATCGTCAGCCCGAATTTGCGCCGTCTATGAAGTCCGTCCAACATACTTTTGGTGAACACACTGTGCCTGCTGCGAGTCCCGTGGCCACTCAATGAATCAACATGGCGCCGGGTGCCTCAAGAGAGCTGATATAGTGACAATTGTGCTATGCATATTCCGAGGACATCCTTTTGAACTCTGGAGATGTCGCTCTTCCGCTAGACGTCCTTTCACTGGTTTATTCATATCATTTTACAGGCTCCAGGATGAAGCGTTGCAGGAACAGGCACCCTAATGGAAGTGAGATGACGTAGGTACCTATACGCGGAAATATTATGGCCCCGATTTTCTTCAATTCATCTTGGGACTGGTCTTTTCTTTTCTCGTACACATTACTATTTCCGGTGCCCTCCGTCTCTTGTATTCTGACAAGACTGTAACGTAGGCGTCAACTATAAAATGTTTTCCTGCAGCGAAGAGTGACGTGCAAGCACATGGAATACGAGTAGTAATGTCCAACCACGTGCGATGAGCGTAACTATCGGTCATGTATAGGTTCCCCTGAAGTATCTGAATTAGGAATGGGTAGCCGGGACAGCCGGTGTATGTTCTGGTTACGATGAGATTGTCCACGTTCGCTTTGTGGTGAGTTTGGGTCCCGTGCGGCCATGATGAGCTTTGAGCCGAGCGCTTCGAAATCAAGGTAACCACCTATTTTGAAATCGTCTGTTTTCCATAGCCGCTGGTAGATATAAGATTCGGTTATCTGCGAAGATACTGAGGAAGCGGGTGAAAGGGAAGTGTGCGGGGTGCGTAGCCAAAATCGAAGTCTGTGTGATGCTCCCGTGGCACCGAAAGCAGGTATAGAGCTAAGGAGAAGAGGAAGAATCAGTAGAGATCTCACCAGTTGCATGAGCGGTCTTACTAAATCATGAAGGTAATGGTCTTGCGGCCTCGCAGTCTAGCTTAAGGTGGTATCCGTCGAATAGATTACGCCCCACGCCTCCCGCCTCATAATCGAAGGATAGGGGCGTAGAATACCGACCTCGACGAGACGCCACCTGTCAAGAGGGAAGGACATCGTGAGTAGGGTGTGTTTGAGAGGCAATCACAATGATCATACCTCACAATAAGCTAACGTGAGCGCGACCGACAATTGCTGGTATATGAGCATATCTTGCGTAGCATTCCGAAGGATGGCGAATGAAGCGTCTGCAATAGAGCGAAAGTCCGGATCCTCGGCCTACCCATAGATCATTGTCCACCAAATATCCGATGGTCAATGCCCGCTGATCTAAGCCCACACGCGAAGGTGATGTAGACAGCCACCAGGCAGTGAAGACCGCGGAGGAAAGACACTGAAAGATACATTCAGTCTTTGCTGCATGGTCAGGAAGGCTCGCCCCACAATACCGAAAACAATCAAGGCCCTCGCGGATCAATGGAAAGCCTTAAGGTAACGGGTTCGCGTATAGCACGTTCCACGTGGCCAGCTTTCAATGTGAGCGAGAAAGTGTAGTAGTTTTGGCGGTCTGTTTCTGCCCTCTACCCTACTTGGATTAAGCCATCGTCATCGTAACGTGTAGCACAGGAAAAACCTACGCAATGGTGATTTGCATTGGAGCGTCCCCAGCACAGAGGGTATAGATAAAGGTCAGAACATTTGATAGAGGTTCCATGTGCAAGAAAGACTGATTGGAACTGAAAGGGTAGCGTGCGTGGTTAGTAGATATAGGCGGACAGAGGTCGATTCTCATCACATTGAATTAGACGGAGCATGTGAAGGCAGTTCGCGCGGACGCCTATCGCCACGAGATTCCATATCAAGCACCCGTTTGTTGGGAAATCAATCAGGATGGAAGGTGGGGAGGATCGGACTACAGGAATGACGCACGAGTGGGGCCGTACTGGACTCAAACTAGCAGGGCTTGGTTGGGTAATTGCTTCGTAGACAGGTAGGATAGGTTCCTCGTCATCTAACCCGGCGGAACTTGGGCCAGGAGTATCCTGTCTCATAACCTGCCAATGCTCGCCCGAAATCTCTGAGACATTATCGCTGAAAGCGTGCTGGATTAATAGGAATAGGAGTGGTTCAACGGTGATTGAAGATGGTGATATTAGCTCCCTATAACGTTACACGAGCGCTATATCACTGTCCGCTGATGGATGATGAAAGACCATTGTCAACGTCACAAATGGCACGGGTTCAGCGCGGCAATTCACAGCCTCAGCTATTTGATATCAATCCTCTCCTCAGTGAAACGCGGGCATTAACGTCCAGCGCAGTGCACTTTCATGGATGTGCATGTGAGGGATCAAGATAAGTGGGAAATTCTGATTGCGAAGACCTATGTTACTACACACATGTGTATAATCAAAGGACTATTAATAATAAGCAAGCAGAAGATTGCCGGGAAAGGAAAGTGCCTTCATGAACCTCGTCCCTCCGTATCCATGGCGGGCCCAGTGTCAGCGGAGATTGCTGGGAGTTCTGGAGAATTAAGGGTTGCGAGGCGTCCACGGACGGCGTGAGACAGTGAGGACAGGAGATGGCCAGGCTGGGAAGTCGTCGTTGGCATCGAAGTGCACGCCCAGATCAAGTCACGGAAAAAACTGTTTTCTGGTGAGCGGCATTGAGTTCGGACTGCCTTTGCGGTGGTACTGAGAATGTTCAGAGGCCAAGACGATTCATACAAACGAGCCCCCCAACACGTCCGTGTCCTGTTTCGATGCCGCACTGCCCGGAACGCTGCCCGTGAGCGAGTACCTGCTTGCATGCGCGTCTTCTGAGTTGAAAGATAGGTTCTAAATCCGAATGTGTAGAACTAGCGGTCCGCACTGCACTAGCCCTGAACGCGCATGTCCAGCCCCGTTCAGCTTTTGACCGGAAGCACTATTTTTACCCTGACCTTCCTTCTGGCTACCAGATCACGCAGCGCTACGGTGAGCAATGCCTGTACGTCTTGACTGACGCGCGAAAATCAATGTGTTCCAGCACCGTTGGCAAGGGGAGGTTTTTTGAGGCTCTCTCGTGGTGATGTCGCCGTCCGTATTACGCAATTACAGTTAGAACAGTGCGCAACTCTCCCTCTTTGCTCCTTACGTCCTTACTGACAGACAGTAAACAGGATACAGCGAAGTCAACATTTCATGCTGGCCGACGCGTTTCACTCATAGACCTGAACCGGGCTGGATCCGGCCTGATGGAAATTGTTTCTGAGCCTGACATGAGGTGACTCCCTTTGGTCTACTTTCTGAGAAATGTCACGCTCCAATCTAGCTAGGTCACCAGAAGAGGCAGGAGATTATGTTCGAACTCTGCAGACATTATTACGTGCAGTTGGGTCCAGCGATGGTAG
Source organism: Pisolithus marmoratus (assembly GCA_024613145.1). Classification (NCBI taxonomy): domain Eukaryota; kingdom Fungi; phylum Basidiomycota; class Agaricomycetes; order Boletales; family Pisolithaceae; genus Pisolithus; species Pisolithus marmoratus. The sequence continues at coordinate 44,919 of JANFAE010000610.1, read as the reverse complement.
CATGGAACTCGTATGTGTAAATTTATGTTTGGCAGTTAATAACGATAGTTCATACTTCCAGTTGTCAGGGCTCTTTGCGATGTGACGTCAACGTCTCGGTAAACCGCCATGGACAGCCCCCTGGAACGCGATGTGAAATCAAAAATTTGAACAGTATCAAATTCATAATGACGGCGATCAGTTTGTGTAGTCATCCCGCACATGAGGGCGGGCTGTTGACAATGCTCTATAGCCTCTGAGGCCTTCCGTCACATCGAACTCTTGGAGAGTGGTCGAAATGTCGCTCAAGAGACACGCGGATTCGATGAGGACAAGGCAGAGACGTTTAAACTACGGAGCAAGGAAGATTCGCCAGATTACAGGTACATGCCGGACCCTAATCTCCCTCCTCTACTTCTCTCACAGGTGAGTGCCATGAATCAGTACCGAGACAAAGAGAATAATCACATATGGTCTTGAAGGAATACATCGAGCGTGTTCGCTCTTCCATGCCAGAGCTTCCCAGTGAAACGCGTGTGCGTCTTCTTTCCATGGGTCTGTCAGAGCGTGACGCAGACGTTCTCATGACCATCGATGCCGGACGTGAGGTTGGATTTGATGGAGAAGTTGGAAAGGGTGCCGTTGCCTACTTCACCGATCTCGTTCGTGGGCGGGATCCCAAGATAGTAGTGAACTGGTATGCTACTATCTTTGCTGCGTTTGCGCCTGCAGCTCAGCACCTTTCACGTAGGATGACTCACGATCTCCTTGGTCAGTTGGCTTCACAAAAAGAGACTTTTAGCGACAATCCTGTGTCAGTGCAACACATGGGTGAACTCATAGACATGGTGCGAAGTGGCAAGGTGACCGGTGAGTCCTCCATTATAGAGGAACGTGCATATCCCAAGACTTGCACCCAGGTACGTCTGGCAAGACGCTTTTACGCCACATGATAAGCCACAGGTCGCTCGATTCCCCCTCAAAGCTAGCTAAGCAACTAGGCCTCGTTGCACTCTCCCAGGACGACTCCTCGTTGGTCAAAGACTGGTGCTTGGAAGCCATTAAAGAGCTTCCCCAACAAGCGGAGGCTGTGAGGAAGGGGAATCTCCCCGTTTTAAACAAACTTGTTGGGAAAGTCATGAAATTGGGTAAAGGACGAGCAAACGCGGAGACAGTGCGGACGTTACTCTTGGAGTTACTGAGGAAAGAGACTTAATGGGTCTTTCGGTACCACCCATGCAGTATCTTGAATGTGGATGCAACACGGCACAGATGCTTCAGATACGCTATTATACATATACTCTGGCAGTGGATACGAATTTGTTGACCAGATCACGTCCTAGAAGTCTGATTTGTTCAACATCACCACCTCTAGCTTCGTCCTTAACCCTCTCCACCTTGTTCCAGCTCCTGCTTTTTGAGTAGCTTCGACAGGCATCTCAGACAAAACCTTTCCTATCCAGTTGGCGTCCGTCAGGGGAGTTAAATCATTACGCCGAGGCAATTGCTTGAGCTGGATTAATCGGTGAAGTGCACGTACAACAATTGCACATACCCGTTTTACACGATCGTAGGGTGCTTCCCATCCACTCACCTGGCGTACGATCAGTGGTGGATTGGAAGAAAAGGAATGGTATATCCGCGTGTCGTGTATTCGGAAGAGTACGTTGTCAACCCGCAAGGTAAACCGTGCAAGAATGAAGAAACACGTTGGCATAACACGCTGTTCTGTGTGAGTTACCTGAGAGATACGGCAGCAAGGTCAACTGACAATTCTGACGACCAGATTGGATGACCCGTTATCGTGTAACTCGTCCTCGTATAGTGGTATCTCGGCATAAAATAAAATCGGGTCGGGACGTGTGAGTTCAGAAAGAGGAATGTCGTGTGTACCGTCTTCGGGATTAGCATTTTGCCAAGACACTGACGACGAAGTCTCTGGACACTCCGTTTCCGTGTTAGGATAGTGACCAGAGTAAACAGTGGTGTATGTCCAATCGTATGGTTTGGCCGCCACTGTGGTGGGCAAGGGCAAATTTGTGCCCGGGTCCGTGCTGGTGAGATATGCTCAATGACTGTCAGTTGGGCCGATGTCGTCTATCGCCTCACCGGCTCTTCAACCAGGCATCGGCGTATCCAACCTTGACACCACCGTCGCCATCCTGGAGTTCGCCTCTCCTGACTCCCATTAACGCGTTTCGAGCATCAAATGTCAACTTCCAGGCCGACGTTCGATGTTCCAAGGTCAGATAGTTGTTTCCGAATGTCATTTCAGGCAGTGAAAACCCAAGGTGGTTCTGGAGTGTGTCGCACTCGGCAGCATTTGAGATTGGGTTAGTGGACGCTGTAATGAGCCAGTCATGAATCTCTATCGTACGCGAGTTTGGCGTCTCTGAAAGCTTGTGCTGAGGCACTGCGACCGCTGCAGCCATGACTGGTTGCAGGAAATACCTCATCGAAAATATTATCATCGGAGTTATAAAAACTAATTATTTTTTTACGTATCTCGAAAATAAATTGCAAAATAAATCCTACTGACGGCCATCGACGATGGAGGAATCGCGCCCGTCCACGCCAGAGGCACCCCCGCAAGACTTGTGGTCCTCAATATTGGACTCAGTGTCCTCTACACGGTCAATACCATCGAAACAAGTCCTTATTTTGGGCCAGCCATCGACCGGAAAGTCCCTTCTTGCCTCTGCGCTGCTTCAGAAACCTGTGTCGGATGAAAGCAAGGAGGAATCGCGGACTGATTTCGCATTGGGATATGACTGGGCAGACGTGAAAGATGGCGATGAAGGTGTGTTTGTCGGTCTGCGAATGAGATAGCTGACGAACCGCTTGGCAGATACCCTCGCACGGTTATCCGTGTACATCGTGCCTTCAGATGCGAAGGCTTACAGCGCGTTGCTACCCCATTTTCTACCACCGAGGAACGTTCTTCCCCACACCGCTGTCATGATAGTATTGGATTGGACGCGTCCCTGGACATTCATGGAGGAGCTGGAGATGTGGCTCAAGTGGGTAGAGCAGTGGGCCAAAGGAGATGGCTCTCGTGAAGTCGAAATTGTGAGAGAAGAGAACCGCGAGCGCCGTATGTATGTCTTCCATGCGCAAGGTCATCTCTTCACGGCAACACAGTGCAGGTGCATCTACAACATTACACAGAGCCTTCCACAGACACACTACCTGCGACCTCCAATCTAACTTCGAGTACCGTCCTCCCTCTGGGCCCAGGGACTTTCACCCATAATTCGGCGGGCGTGCCAATCGCCGTTGTGTGTACTAAAGCAGATCTAATCGACGAGGGCAGTAACCTGATCGGACCAGGTACCTCGGGGATGGGTGGGATGGTCAAAGGAAAAGGTGGGGAGTGGGAGGAACGGACAGACAGTATTATGCAAGTTCTTAGGACCATATGCCTGAAATGTGAGTGTATATCTTTTTGCCAGAACCTTGCCAATCATCCTCCAGATGGCGCCGCACTATTTTATACGACTCCACAACCAAGTACATTACAAGTCATACGGCAATATACCCTACATCTTCTTTTTATCCCTCCAGCACCATCGCCCGGCGTTTCAGCAGGAACGGAAGCACCGGCATCGATACGGAATCCTTTCGTGTTTCACCACAAGCCAAACACCCTAGACCGCGACCGGATTGTAGTTCCTGCTGGGTGGGATAGTTGGGGGAAGATCACTGTTTTAAGAGAGGGTTTCGAGGCGAAGTCATGGGGTGAGGCTTGGGACACTGACATCGAGGCCGGTGAAGGAGAAGCTGAGGAGGCAAGCGGTGCAAAGCGGATGTACCGGACCTTGGTACCGGACCTTGGGGAAAAGGCAAGTCTAATTATCACCAGTTAGTCACAATGCCTAAGTCAGCCATTCAGCCGCCCCCATTACCGCCATTCAATGCGCCGATGGCTGAACAAGCATTTCTTGCCAAGCACTATGACGAGAACGCTAAAAAGCCTGATCGCGATCCTCGGGGCGCATTCCGCAATCCTGCAGAGAGTGCTACGGCGGGTATTGTTGGACCTATGGGAAGCAGCAGCTTCAGCCTTCCAAATGTCGAGCGGGCACTTTCCGAGATGGAAGCTAGCATGGGTGGCAGCAGTGCGCTGAATGCCAGTGTGAATGGGGATGCCGCACGAAAGCTGTCACGGGGAGGAACCCGGCCAACCTCTGGATTATCATCTGTTGGTGTACCAGGGGCAAGTACTGCTGGCCGTACATCCACCTCTCCGACATTGGGAGCTTCAACCAACGCAACCGGTGGACAAACACAGCATGAGGTACTACAGAACTTCTTCCAGAGCCTGTTAAGCTCCAAGGACCGTGCTGGTCAAAGCGCAGCAGCCTCGCGCACTGCAGCAACACAGCCCCCGAAGACCAACGGAAATGCAGACGATACGAGTTGATTTGATCCGACTTATTGTACGACCGTCATCCCCTTTTGAATTATAGGCCTTGCATATTTTTTTTTCTCTCTTTTTCTTATGCCAGTACTGCCAGCTCAGACCACCTGTGTTTGAATTTGTGGGCAGTCCATTGTTTGTGTGGTGGTTTTGCGGGACAAACAAGGAACAATAATTGATCCTTATTGCCATTCCTCAAGGCCTCAAGCCACCGAGTGTGGCACGGCAAAGATTTCCACATCACTCAGGTCGTTGACAGTGCGAACATTCCACTTTGAAGTTCGAAGCCAGCTATTGGGCTCAGCTCTTATCTGAGAATCGGAAAGTCAACATGGGAAAATGGTGCAGAATTCGTATCTTATCGCCACGTCTACTAGCGCAAGTTAACACTTGCCTTTTCTTCGCAGGACTGCCGAGCACTACGATAATGTTTTGGGTGCAAAAATGAGGAGTTTAGTGTATGTCTTCCCCTATCTCACGTCTGATGTCGCAGGTTGAACGAAAACGGCTCCCATAGCTCCGGCGCGATTAAGCGCGCTAGGCTGGAAAAAGTAGAACCTATGATAAGCTATGAAACATTTGTCGAGGACCTAGATCGCGGAGACTCATTCACCACGTCCCTTATCGAGGTTTTGGTGAAGGTGCGCAGCCAGTTTGGTGCCCCAGGGGGTTGTTATTGAAGTAGGGGAACACAGGAGATTGCCGAGCGTCGATTTCGCCAAAATGCTGCAGACCGTGGTCTCATAGCCGACCGCACTGCAAGGTCGTTGCGGAGGCTTTCGAGTCCCGCAGTCGTGTACCGTGAACGTGGACTAGGACGCGGACCGGCTGGTTGGCGACCGCCCGAACCCGTTGACTACTTATCTCAACCCCCTGAAGAACTGGACGTTGACGACGAGGACGACGAATTAGGATCATACAATGCCTACGTGCCTGTCGTAGAGGGCGCTCGCCTAAACACTGACTTGTATGAGGCTTATCGCTCTCAACACAGTTGGTCGAATTCCTCGATACCATATGTGTTCAGTGTCCCTCACGCATCTCCCCCCATTGCCAGTCCCTTCCACCGAACCCCCATCGAGTGATAGGGTGTTACCTCCACTGATCGAGGCGTCGCCCCCATCGAGGGCGAACGTGTGGTTACCTCCAGCTAGTGGTCTCCTCCACAGCTCCTTGTCAAGACAAAATTCTATCCGGAGACCCGCAAGAAGCCGGGCAACGGACTTCAACGAGTTTACTACTCAGCGACGCAGCTTATCACGTCAACTTGCCGTCGATGATGATCCAACAACTCGCCCGGAAGGTCCGAGTACTACTTCACCGCTGTTAGATAGTTCGACATCCAGTCTTCGGTCCGATGCCGTACCATGGACGTCTCGCACGTCTTCGCAAGCAAGACGATTCTTCCCGTTCGGTAGGGGAAGACGCTTCGAGGTCATTCCTGCTAGACCAACGACAAACATTACTGAAGACTGGGCCCTCCCACATGGATGGACTGCCACTTCTGAGAGAGTGGAAAGCACACGCACAGACGAAGATCGCAGTGATGAACGTTCTCAAGCACCTCGCCTCCGCCGGGGTGGTTTACGAGCGCCGGAAGCTATGCTTCCGCGACATGGATTATCATCATGGCTAGGTCTACCTCCGCAAGAGGAGCCATCTACTATTGGAAGAGGCTTGGAAGATGATGAGAATATGTCACCGGCAGAGCAGGCAGGCCCCGTTATTCCAAGACCAGTTTCGGCTTCAGAAGTCGCCGCGCAGTCCATTGGAAGTTCGTAGACGCTTATATCTATTCTTTTACTCTACATATCATGTTTGTTTTTACATGTAACCTTGGATATGACGCCAAATGGCTTCCGTGCTACACAGGAAATATCGCTTCGTTGACTGCACCATCAACAGCGCAATCATCGGACTCGGGCTTCAAATTGGAATGAATTAATGACTAGTAATTAACCATTCTCGGTTCCCAGATGTGTAGCTCAAGCTAAGCCGTACTCTCGACTTGAGCTCCCTGCTCGCCTTTGATAGCCTCAGCAACATCGCCCGTACTGCCCCACCTTTGAGCGTTCGCGACTACTTCGATGACACTCGCAAGCCCAGTTTTCCAGGCGAGAAGCCGTTTCTCGAGTGCCTCCCATTGTTCGCGCTCGAATTTGCGCGCAGAAGAGCGGACCACGTGAAGCGTTTGGGTCGCTTGGGATAGTTTGCCAGAGACTAAACCGGCGCGGATCACTAGTTATCTCTCGAAATGAGTACAGATGGCAACCCAAGCGCGAAAGGCTTACCGTCGATGGTCCATTTTTCCACCTCCGATGGACTAACCTGTAAAGTTGAAGATATTTGCGAGTATGACAGGTCACGACCAATGTAGTCGAAGGCAAGCGATGAGAGTGCAAGAAGCCGGATTTTCTGTTCTAATTCTGAGCGATCGAGGTCTGCATAACGTGAGAACGTCGTCTATTGGGTCGCATCAAGAGAAGACACTTACCGTAAGCATCGAGGACAGTAACGTTGTTGTCTGCCCAGGTTTTCAGCTCTGGAGGGCCACCGTCAAGGAATATCTGAAGCAAGGGGAAGAGCTCGTGGTCTTTCGCAGCGATCACAGCCTCCAGTTTGCACAGCGGCTCGAAGTCGAAGACCGTTGGTTGACGAAGGGCAGCAGCGATGGCATCGACAGCTGCCGACTGGCGGAGTTCCGACGACGGGGGAAGGGACTGCACATACAGTAGTCTATACTCGTAAGCCGTTTCCCTTTCGTAGTGACCATGAATGAGGGATGGGAAGCAAAAAAAAAGCTTGACAGACATACGGTCGACCAGATTGAACCAGTATGTCCACAATGAACTTAAGGAATCGGCTTTTTTCTTCGTCGGAGACACTCCATTCTTTCAGCCACCGCTCTATATCTGGTTTTGAAAATGGCACAAGGTCGAGTTGGCCGTTGGACGCAGCGAGTTCTAGAAGGGTGGTATATATGGGAGGGCGAAGAGCGGATGTTCTTGGAGTGGCGTTGAACAAATTCGACAGGCTGAGAAGAGGTCAACGACGGAAAGATGAGCAGAAGTCAAGGTTCTCATACATGCGATATTTTACTGATGATTGCTCCGAGGGTGATGCAGAAAGAATGCTCAGGAGGGATGTTACATGCTGACTTATTTCTGGGGAGGAATCAGGCCACAGGGTGAACAGATGTGAGAATAGTAGATTGAAGAATCCCTCGATCTCTGTGTGCAGCCGTTCAGGAGTTACTTTTATGAATATGTTCGTGGGCCAAAGACATGCCTTGCTCTGTTCCCTGTCCAACCCCCTTCGTATTATCGAGCACTAGCTGGAGAGCTGATCGCCGGTGATCAATGTCGATCTCTGCTGGCTTTTCCTCCCCCTCTACACCCACAATATTTTTGAGAGTTTGCAATACCGAGGCGCGTTCATCATCGGGTCTACCGCGTACGGTGTATTCCACGAGTTCCTGGATCTGTGTGGGATCAGATGAGTGTAGTGCGAAGAAGCAAAAAGAAATTTACCTGTTCCTCGAATGTTCCCTCCGCAAACACGGAGACAGAATCTGTCACGAACATTTTCTGGCTCTCGCTGATATTCCCTCGCTTTTCCAGGTATGCGGCATGGGCGGGCAGGATAGCAATCAAATAGAGACAAACAGTGGCACGCGGTTATCTTATCTACCGTGGAACATTGATAGTAGCAGACATCATGGTAACAGCATTCCATCTTTCTTCCGTCATGTGTGCCGTAGTATGGGCGCCGTGAGGGCCCCAGGCGGTTTTTTCATTGTTCTCAAGCGTCGTGAAGTCGCACACCGCAGCATGAGCAAGGACGGAAGCTTAGCCCGAACTTGTCAGGTTTTACATAGCCTCGATCGTGTTTACGTTGACCGAGAGGTGATGTGGTACCTTCCTGCTCCAGTGTTTCCACCGCCAAGCACGGGGAGGCGATAGATTGCACCATCGAATTTAAGTACATATTCCAATGGGACTGGTTGTAGGTAAGCAAGTATGTAAGGGTCGCAAACCTTCACTAGTAGCTTCACTGACAGGCACCAACTTGGCAATCTCTCTCACGTCAGGTTCTTCTTTTTTTGTGTCCCCTTGCACGTGCATTCTTCGGGTCTCGCAAGATTCTCCCCGCTACATGTCTTTGGGCTGGCCAGGAGCGGGCGTTCCCACATGGGAACCCTCCATTCATAGTAGCACGCACTTCGCTTCCAGTTAATTAGTTACCATTTGCAGGTTCCCCGCGTCTAGCGGATATAAGAAGGTCTGTACACGGTCCTGCCCAGACGTCCTCGGCCTGACGTTCCCTAGAGCAGGCCCTTCACCAAAGCCCTGCAATGAGTTCCTTGTCCTCACTGCTGCTTTGCCTGGTGGTGGTGCTGGCAGAGGCTGCTTCCTTTAAGAGCAGCCAATTCAAGGTCAAAGAAAGCATCGTTGCACCGCCGCGTGGTTGGGTCGAACACGCTCCTGCTCCCTCGAACCATATCTTGGAACTCAGAATCGCTCTTCCACAGCCATACTCCCCCCTTCTGGAGAAGCACCTCTGGGAAGTTAGTGACCCCAGCCACAAACGCTATGGGGACTACCTGTCAAGGGAAGAAACTGAGGTCCTCTTGACCCCATACCCTCACACGATCGACACCGTGAGCCAGTGGTTGGCGTCCTACGGCATTTATGAGGAACATCTCTTTCGTTCTTCTGCTCAAGACTGGGTCACTATTCGCGTTCCCGTCAGTCTAGCAGAGGAGATGCTTGACACTGTAAGGGGGGACGATCCGTAAGCTTGGTTCCCCATCCCGCTCACGTTATGGTACAGAAATATCACCTCTACCGTCACTTGGAGACCGGGGAATATATCGTCAGAACAACAAGATATAGCCTGCCAGAAGTCGTGCACGAGCATATACAATTCATACAGCCGACCACAATGTTCGCTCGGTTCAAAGCGTTCAGAAGCACTTTACACTGGACGACAGTCCCGGTAAGCGATGCTAGCACAGGTAGTACTATCACAGGTCCTGCGGGAAACCAGGTCGATGCTAGCTGCAACCAAACGGTAAGTGATCCCCGTAAATTCCTGGGGACACATGGCGACACTGGTTCTTGTGCACAGATAACCCCGACGTGCCTGCGGCAGCTGTACAACGCTGATGGTTACGAGACCTCTGCAGACAATGGCAACCAGATAGGTATCACTGGCTATCTCGGCCAATACGTGAACAATCACGACCTACAGCAATTCTTCGAAACGTATGCTTCTGAGGCTTATAGATCAAACTATACTATAGTTTCTATCAACGGTATGGGGTGCTCTTTCTGTTGCACCGTCCTATCAGCTCTCAATCCCCTCAGATGGCCAAAATAATCAAAGCATTGCAGCTGCCGGGGAGGAGGCAGATCTAGACGCTCAATATGCATTTGGACTGACTTACCCTACCCCCGGGACCTTTTACACCACTGCTGGCTCCCCACCTTTTGATCCAGATGCACATACTCCAAATAATACCAATGAGCCGTATACCTATGTAAGGACGTTCACTATGTCTGCGTGCTTTATCTCAGATGGAGGACGGTAGTGGCTGGAATACATGCTCTCGGCGGAGAACTTGCCTCAAACGATATCTACTAGCTATGGCGACGACGAACAGACAGGTAGCTCTCTTTCATTAGGATCTTAAGGAATGCTCATCTGTTTTACAGTCCCCGAGTCATATGCGGATCGTGTATGCACGGGGTTGGCTGCACTTGGCGCACGTGGCGTCTCCCTTACATTCGCTTCGGGTGACTATGGCGTCGGAGATGGCGACTCCAACCCAGAAACACAACTGTGCTTCAGTAATGACGGTAGCAACACGACGATGTTTGTCCCAATGTTCCCAGCATCTTGCCCATAGTGAGGTTACCTCGAGACCACCGAGATCGCCAACTCACACAAATATTCTGTTAGCGCTACAACTGTCGGCGGCACCAATTATATACCAGAAACAGCCGCCTCATTCTCTGGCGGCGGATTCAGCAACTATGCAAGTGTAGTCCCTGTTTGATGACGGACCATATACTAATGGACGATTAGTTCTCTCGACCTTCTTACCAAGACAATGCAGTTTCCGATTTCCTCTCGAAACTTGCCCCAGGCACATACGAGGGCTTGTATAACCCGTGAGTACCCAGGTGCGCGCGTCCGTTTGACAAGTTTGTACTTATCATTCCAACGACAGAGATGGGCGGGTGAGCTTCTACAGTGGAGGAGCATGCTGTGACCAGCTGACACAACCCTCACGATTTGTATAGGCTTATCCTGACGTGTCTGCTCAATCGGAGTGGTTCATCATAGCTTATAAGGGCCAGTTTGGTTATGTTGGGGGAACCTCAGCGGCTAGCCCAACCTTCGCATCGATCATTTCCATGGTGAACGATGCGCGCATTAATATGGGAAAGAAGGGTCTCGGTTTCCTGAATCCATGGCTCTACTCCGTGGGTTATGCGGCGTTGAATGATATCACAACGGGCCATAACCCGGGATGTGGTACGGAAGGCTTTAATGTAAGTATATGACTAAGCGGACAGTTCCCCTTCATCTGAGCTGATGTTCATGATACACAGGCTTCTGTCGGCTGGGATCCGGGTGAGTCGTGTGAGGCATTTCGTTATCTAAATTGGAGTTCACGACCTAATACAGTTACTGGACTCGGGACACCTGATTTCGAGAAACTGAAGGAACTCGCGTTGCAGCTCCCATGATCCAACGATATGAAGAACACTAATTGCAGTGGTGGACGCTTTCTGTTTCTACTACAACTGCATTATTACATACAAACTTATTGTGTGGACCCCGATAATATATGTAAGGACTCGCACGTATTCTCAGAGTTACACTTGCATTCTCTTAAAACCTTTCCGTAGCCTGGAGGAAGGCATTGAGTGGCAGGTGAAAGTCATGCAATGTTCTACGTGGAATATTGTTTGTGACCATCTGCGGCCGGTCGTTGCGAGGTCAACACCCCAGTACAGGCAACCCCATTACCTGCAACCTCGCATTTTACATGATTTCCACGTCAGACTTATGCTTGATGTGCGGACAGTAGACTAACAATGGACCCCTATATTCAGAAGGGAGTAAAGTTGAAAACAGTTAACGAAGCTTACATACCTGACGCTTCGCTTTCCCCATCTCTTCTATACTCTCAAGTGCTATAAGGGGTGCCGATGATTCTGGAGATAAACGCACGGACGGGAAAAGCACGCACTCCATACCGAGATCAGCTTTGAGTATAGTTGTGAGCATCGGTATGCTGGTGGTAACGCTTTCTTCATTTACGATCCTCTTCTTTATCTTCCACCGCTATGAGAGTATGAACTCGTCCTGAGCGCTGGTATCTCTCGACTTGGACTCTGAAGGGTCTGGCGGTCCACTGTGGATCTTCAGACTCTCCTCGACGTATGCTATCCTACGCAAGGATATATATAAAGGCACTGTAAAACGAAGGACATACTTGTGCTTGTCCGCATCCACCGCGTTAGTCTGCTGAGCGATGTTGGTTCTGAGCGCACGCCTGGCCCGGTGCTGTTAAACTATGTTAGAAGGGGACCATACGTCCGGAGGATCTGTCCGGTGTTCGTCTAGTTCAGGTTTCTCCGCCTTTTACTGCTGCCATACCTCTGCTAGCTGACGCTCCAACATAGGCACCTCTCTTCCGTTCATTGGTCGGTAATCTTTCTGTTTCTGTCGTTCGTCCGCTTTCTGTCTCGAGCCTGTCCAATCGTCGTTGTAACCCCTCGATCTCTCTTTCCCGAATAGCCAGCTTCGCTCTATCCTCTTCCAAATTGACCGTTCCTTTGAAAGCTCGTCGTTCTGGTTCTGCAATTCAAGCCTAGTCGATTCCAATTACTCCTTTTCGAAGCGTAACTTGTTGCAGCTCATTTCTGCTCGCTGCTTGTTGGAAGCATTCGACGACTCGGTAGCTGCTCGTTCGGCAACGGTTGAGGTGAAGCGAGGCAGTCTTGGGAACTGGGCGTCAACATGTGCGCCGAAAAAGTGAGCAGCATCGAAACGTGTGGTCGAGGAAGAAATCAGGGAATTCTTGGCTGAACCACTTTCGGTGCCCAGCCCATTATAGCCGTACCCGCTAGTAAGGGGGTTAGTCGTATCCTCTATTTCCTGCGCCGAATATCCGACCACCCTATCACATTGCTCGAGCAATTTTCGGCGGGTTTCGTTCGTACGTCTAAGACGCGTCAGTACTCTCTCTGGGTAGTCGTTACATTGCTGTCGGCAGCATAGAGCCGCTCTTCCGTCTGTTTTGAAGATTTCGTACGTGTTGCAGTGATGCGAGACAGGAACTTGAAGTGCTGGATCGCACATCTTGGTGTCAAGATTAAATTTCTTCTCCGTGGCAACCAGGCGGATCTCGAGAACGTGGTACGCCTTGAAGGACCTTTCAAGACCGCGTCAGAGCAGCGCACATCTAACCTCTGTCAACTCCTCGACTTTCGTACCGAGTATTTCACAATCCTGACTGTCCACGACCGCTTCGCTAGTCAACGAGCTCATCAACAATTCGTTACGGCTATTGACATGGTTAGATGCCGAACATGCCGCGTTTCCCTCCTCGATGTTAGTACATAATCCCCACCTATCTTGAAAGAAGGGGACCGGGGTCTTCTTGACCCTGTACCCCATCCTGCATGTATGAAGAGCATCCCTTCGGTTCTTCGACTGGGTCGCTCTTCGCGTTCCCGTCAGTCTAGCGGAGGAGATGCTTGATACTGTAAGGGGGACGATCCGCAGTTTGGTTCTCCGACCCGGTGCAGAAACATCTACCGTCATTCGGAAGTGGGGGAATATATTGTCAGAACAACAACCTGTAGCCTGCCAGAAGTCGCGCACGACTATGTACAATTTATACAGCCGACCACGATGTTCGTTCGGTTCAAAGCGTTCAGGAGCACTTTCCACTGGACGACAGTCCCGGTGAGCGATACCAGCACAGGTGGCACTATCACAGGTCCTGCAGGAAACCAGGTCGATGCTAGCTGCAACCAAGCGGTAAGTGATCCCATAATGAATTCCTGGGGATACATGGTGACACTGGTTCCTGTGCCCAGGTAATCCCTACTACATGCCTGTAGCGACTGTATAATGCTGATGTTACGAGACTTCTGCAACCAACGGCGACCAGGCAAGTATCCCTGGCTATCTCGGCCAATACACGAAGAATCACAGTTTATACCAATTCTTCGAAACGAGTGCTCCTGAGGTTTATGGATCAAACTACACTACACTATCTATCAATGATATGGGGTTCTCTTTCTGCTGCACCGTCCTACCAGCTCTCACTTCCCTAAGGTGGTGAAAATAATCAGAGCATTACAGCTGCCGGATCAATATGCACTTGGACTGACTTACTCTACCCCTGGAATCTTTTACACTACTGCCGGCTCCCTACCTTTTGATCCAAACGCACGTATTCCAAATAATACCGGTGAGCCATATACCCACGTAAACGCATTCACTTGGTCTGCGTGCTTTATCTCAGACTAAGGATAGCAGTGGTTGGGATACATGCTCTCAACGGAGAACTTGCCCCAAATGATACCTGCTAGCAACGGCGACGACGGACAGACAGGTAAGTCTCCTTCGCAAGCTTCCTAGGCAGTGTTCATCTAGTTTACAGTCCACGAGTCATATGCAAATCGTGTGTGCATGGGGCTGGCTGCACTTGGTGTGCATGGAGTCTCCCCTACGTTCACTTCCGGTGACTATAGTGTCGGAGACGTTCCCAGCATCTTGCCCATAGTGAGGTTACCTCAAGGTCACGGAAAACACCAGTTCACACAAATATTCTGTTAGCGTTACAACCGTCGGGGCCACCTTTATATGCTGGAAGCAGCCGCCCCTTTCCCTGGTGGAGGATTCAGCGACAATGCGGGTGTAGTCCCTGTTTGATGGCGAACCATATACTGGTGCGCGATTGGTTCCATCGACCTTACAGACGAAGCAGCTTCCGATTACCTCTCGAAACTTGCCCCAGGCACATGTGAGGCCTTGTATAACTCGTGAGTACCACCCGTACGCATCCGTCTTACAAGGTTTCACCTCACGATTCCAACAACAGAGATGGGCGTGTAGGCGTCTACATCTAGAAGAGCATGTTGTGACCAATCAACATAACCTTCACGATCTACACGTATAGGCTTATTCTGACGTGCCTGCTCAATCAGACTGGTTTATCATAACTTGTAAGGGTTAGTTTGGCCAAGTATGTTGGGGCTAACTCGGGCATCTAGCCAACCTTCGCATCAGTCATTTCCGTGGTGAACGATGGGCGAAGTAGCACGAGGAAGAAGGGTCACGGTTTCCAGAACACACGGTTCTACTCAGTGGGGTTATACAGGGTTGAATGATATCTCAACCGGCCGTAACCGGGGATGTAGTATGGAAGGTTTTAATGCAAGTATATGATCAAGCCGACATTTCCCCTCATCTGGACTCGGCTGGTGACCATGAAACGCAGGCTTCTATCGGTTGGGAATCCGGGTGAGTCGCATAAGGTATTTCGTCATTTAAGTTAGAGCTCACGAACTGGTTCAGTTACTGGACTTCGGATACCGAATTTCGGGAAACCAAAGGAACTTGCGTTGCAATTCCCATGATCTAACATCATGGAAAGTGCCAATTGCAATAACAAATGCTTTGTTCGAAGTGGTTTCTATCAGAATCGCTGCGCACAACTTATTCGCGAGGACCCCAATAGTAGATGTAAGGACTGGCACATGCTCTGAGAGTTGTCTTCGTATCTCTTCTTAAACCTTTTCATGGCCTGGGGGAAGTACAATATCGTCTGTAACCATTTCCAGCCCGTCGTTGCGAGGTCGATGTCCCTCTGGCACGGGTAAACCTATTGTTTGCAACTTCGCGTTTCGCATGATTTTTTCGCATCAGATTTCTGAATGTGCGGTTGGTAGACTAGTAATGAACGGAGAGAAGTTGATGAACTCAGTAGAGAAGCTTACATCGTGTTGCGACCAGATAGTCCTCGCCATTATCTACTCTTTTATGCGCTTTACGCTCCTCTGCGACCTGACGCTTCGCTATCTCCGGCTTGTCTATGTTCTCAAGTGCTATAATAGTAGTTAATGCAGCTTGGGATAACACACTAACAGGAAGGCGCGTACTCGGGCTCCACGCCGGGAACAAATTCAGGTATAGCTGTGAGCATAGAAATGCTAGCAGCAATGCTTCCTTCATTTGCGACGTTCTTCTCTGTTGTCCACCGCTCCGAGGGGCGTGTACTGGAGCTGAGCGCTGGCGTCTCTCGACTTGGGCTCTGAAGGGTTTGGTGGTCTGGCGGTTGGCTGCAGATCTTCGGATTCTCCTCGACATATGTCATCTTTAGTACGGAAAGATATATATAAAGGCCCTGGAATACTTACATGCGCGTGTCCACATCCACTGCGTTAGTTTTCTAAGCGAAGTTGTTCGTTCTGACCGCACGCGCCTGGCCTTGGTATCAATAGCCCCATCTTCGCAGGTTCATTATGTCAGGGGGGAAATGACCCTTACATTTAGAGGAACAGTGAAGTGTTCGACATATTCGCCTAGTTTAAACCCAGGCTTTGACCCACCTGTTTGCTGGTGCTCGTCCTCAGCAATAGCACCCCACTTCTTCCTCCTCGAATCGCCCTTGGAGAGCTTCTGTACGCGGATGACCTGTCACGCTCTGCGTAGGAAGTTCGAGAAGTTCAGAGCGTTTGCTGTGATGTACAGTATTGTGGTAAGGGAAGTCTTGTTGCCCGTAATAAGACCATGGAAGTGACTTGCTTCCGCAGATGGAAAGTGCCTTGTGAGTCGCTGCTCTCCTCAGGTCTCTTTCTGATGCGAACCCATGTCTTGATTACAAGAGGCGGCCTTGCCGCCAGGGACCTTGCTTGCCTTGGGGAAGTCCATTATTTGGTTCTGTATTAAGGCACGTGGACAGCCTAAGTGTCAATCATAATTTTATACAATGTATCATGCGTTGAAACGAGGTTGTAACATACATGTGAGGAGAGGAGGTGTTGACTACGGTCAGTTTTATCGATGGAGTGCAAGGTTAGGATATTGCGCCGAGTTATGTAAGGAGGCATGTGTCTGTTCATGTGGACGTTTTGCACAAAAAGTCAACACCGGGAGACTTTGCTTGCAAGCAAGGTGATGGACTGGCCAATATTTAGTTTGGACGATTAAGTCATGCGGAAGTCGGGTTGCCGGCAGAACGATAAGCGCCTTGATATCGATTAGTGGCGTCGTCCCACTACATAGACAGCCCCACCTCCAGACTGTTCACCCCACACCTTTTGTTCCTTGTCACGACACATCGAAATTCGTATTTCAGCTTCACATGGCACCCAGACGTTTCAGGCAGTTACTGAAACGTCCATTTGCAAACCGCAATCGCTCGCACTCCCATGTGCTGGATGCACACGATTCAGACCCTGTAGCTGCCGAGACTGCATCTGCAGGTACGATTGTCCTTCCTGTCACTTGCTGAGAGGTATGTAGGCATATTAGTAGCGAGTAATCCCACAGGCAACCCAGCACCTGCTGCTGTTGAGGCTACTGCTGCCGGTATGATCATTATGTTTACTTGATTCTGTGGCGTCTGATGTCGAGGGACAGCGAGCTCTTCTTCAAGTCCTGCATATGTCATAGATCCTGAAATGGCCAGAAAGTACATGAAAAACATCAAACGGTTCCGAATTCTGGTCATGGGCAGAGCAAATGCAGGAAAAACAACCCTTCTGCAGCGGGTCTGCAACACGGTAGATAATCCAGAAATTTTTGATGGGAAAGGGAACAAGGTTCGTAGATGTAGAGTGAGTGACACTTATCTGACCACTCCCTCCCCCAGGTCGATGGTACTGTTGTACGAGGCACCTTGGAGGTAAGATGCTTCATCAAGTCATGGAAATTGGAGTTGAAGCAAAGCATCTCTAGCGTGGTCATCATAATATCGAAGATGAACTTGTGTTTCAAAGCAATCCAGGGTTTGTATTCCATGATTCCTGTGGGTTTGAAGCAGGGTCTGTAAAAGAGTTCAATGAGATGAAGAGCTTCGTGGTTGGGCGAGCAGTGACTGGGAGCCTGAAAAATCGCATTCACGCCATTTGGTAAGGATCACATTGTCAGCACGTGTAAACTAAGGGAACAACTGTATCTAGGTATTGTATCCCTATGACTGACTATCAAAGAACAGTCACTGCTGCAGAACAAAAGTTTTTTGAGGAGTGTGACACAGGGCATGGTATATTCCGTCTATTCATTGGAGAGATGGTCATTGGACTGATTTTCTGCTAAGTTCCTGTGATAGTTATATTAACAAAGACAGATACATTGAATTTGCTAGCCATAGAGGAACTGCTAGATGATGGCAACTTCGGAGTTGAAATTACAGAAGAAAAGGCTGCAGAAAGGGAAAAAGAACTGCTGGAAAAGGGGTCTGCCCGTATAAAGGAGATACTGAGCAAAAGCAAATTTCCACCGAAACAATATGTTTCAGTGCAGAGTGGGTCATTGTTGAGTGAAAGCCACCTTAATGACATGGATAACGTTCGGCTGGTAGAAATGAATGAACAGACTGCAGATTGCTCTGCACTGATGCACTGTACAACAGATGCTTTGGATGAAAGAGGTTTGCAGAGGGTGTTAGTATCAACACAACAATCAAGTATTGCATTATGTGTTGAATATGCAGTGAAAAAGTAGGGGAGGGCTGGATCTGATGAGTGATGCTGACATTGTGTAGGACACTGAAATCAAACATGGAGTTAGGTATCAAGGACAGGTTAATGGTCAATGTAAAAGACATGGAAAGGGACTTGCTGAATTGGTTTCCAAATAAGTATGTGAGTATTTTGAAGTATTATTTCTATGGAGGTATAATTCATGACAATATACTGGGGAATGGTGTTGCACCCTTGTGCACTTTGTTGTGTATACTTTGCTTCACAGGATGTGAGTGGCAGGGACTCCATAAAGGGGATAGCTTAATCAATGCTTACTGGACACACTTCATGTTGGTGGCATGATAGCAAGTGAGTGATGTCATGGCAGGGTTAGCTGGATCTGTCCTGACTGGACTCACTTCCACTCTGCATGTTGGTGGCATGACAGCAAGTCAGTGATGTTATGGGAGGGTTAGCTGGATCTGTGCTGACTGGACTCACTTCCACTTGACATGTTGCTGGCATGACAGTGGGTGAGTGATGTCATGACAGGGTTAGCTGGCTGCATGCTGACTGGACTCATATCCACACTGCATGTTGGTGGCATGACAGCTTGTGAGTGATGTCGTGGGAGGGTTAGCTGGATCTGTGCTGGCTAGACTCACTGCCACTCTGCATGTTGGTGGCATGACAGCTTGTGAGTGATGACATGGGAGGGTTAGCTGGATCTGTGCTGATTGGACTCACTTCCACTCTGCATGTTGGTGGCATGACAGCAAGTGAGTGCTGTCATGGCAGGAATAGCTGGATCTCTGCTGACTGGACACACTGCCACTCTGCATGTTGGGGGCATGACAGCATGTGAGTGATGTCATGGCAGGGATAGCTGGATCTGTGCTGACTGGCCTCACTTCCACTCTGCATGTTGGTGGCATGACAGCAAGTGAGTGATGTGGCATGGTTAGCAGGATCTGTGCTGACTGGACTCACTTCCACTGTGCATGTTGGTGGCATGAAAGAGGGTGAGTGATGGTGTGGCAGGGTTAGCTGGATCTGTGCTGACTGGACTCACTTCCACTCTACATGTTGGTGGCATGACAGCGAGTGAGTGATCTCATGGCAGGGTTAGCTGGATCTGTGCTGACTGGACTCACTTCCACTCTGCATGTTGGTGGCATAACAGCAAGTGAGTGCTGTCATGGCAGGGTTAGCTGGATCTGTGCTGACTG
This sequence comes from Pisolithus marmoratus, assembly GCA_024613145.1. Lineage (NCBI taxonomy): Eukaryota > Fungi > Basidiomycota > Agaricomycetes > Boletales > Pisolithaceae > Pisolithus > Pisolithus marmoratus. Next base: position 25,570 of record JANFAE010000610.1, on the reverse strand, counting down.
GACTCACTTCCATTCTGCATGTTGATGGCATGACAGCTTGTGAGTGATGTCATGGTGGGGTTAGCTGGATCTGTGCTGACTGCACTCACTTCCACTCTGCATGTTGGTGGCATGACAGGAAGTGAGTGATGTCATGGCAGGGTTACTAGCTGGATCTGTACTGAGTGGGCTTATTTCCACTGCATGTTGGTGGCATGACAGCTTGTGAGTGATGTCATGGGAGGGTTAGCTGGATCTGTGCTGGCTAGACTCACTGCCACTCTGCATGTTGGTGGCATGACAGCTTGTGAGTGATGACATGGGAGGGTTAGCTGGATCTGTGCTGATTGGACTCACTTCCACTCTGCATGTTGGTGGCATGACAGCAAGTGAGTGCTGTCATGGCAGGAATAGCTGGATCTCTGCTGACTGGACACACTGCCACTCTGCATGTTGGGGGCATGACAGCATGTGAGTGATGTCATGGCAGGGATAGCTGGATCTGTGCTGACTGGCCTCACTTCCACTCTGCATGTTGGTGGCATGACAGCAAGTGAGTGATGTGGCATGGTTAGCTGGATCTGTGCTGACTGGACTCATTTCCACTGTGCATGTTGGTGGCATGAAAGAGGGTGAGTGATGGTGTGGCAGGGTTAGCTGGATCTGTGCTGACTGGACTCACTTCCACTCTACATGTTGGTGGCATGACAGCGAGTGAGTGATGTCATGGCAGGGTTAGCTGGATCTGTGCTGACTGGACTCACTTCCACTGTGCATGTTGGTGGCATAACAGCAAGTGAGTGATGTCATGACAGGGTTAGCTGGATCTGTGCTGACTGGACTCACTTCCATTCTGCATGTTGATGGCATGACAGCTTGTGAGTGATGTCATGGTGGGGTTAGCTGGATCTGTGCTGACTGCACTCACTTCCACTCTGCATGTTGGTGGCATGACAGGAAGTGAGTGATGTCATGGCAGGGTTACTAGCTGGATCTGTACTGAGGGGGCTTATTTCCACTGCATGTTGGTGGCATGACAGTGGGTGAGTGATGTCATGGCAGGGTTAGCTGGATCTGTGCTGACTGGACTCACTTCCACTCTGCATGTTGGTGGCATGACAGGAAGTGAGTGATATCATGACAGGAATAGCTGGATCTGTGCTGACTGGACTCACTTCCACTCTGCATGATGGTGGCATGACAGCGAGTGAGTGATGTCATGGCAGGGGTAGCTGGATCTGAGCTGACTGGACTGACTTCCACTCTGCACTTTGGTGGCAAGACAGGAAGTGAGTGATGTCATGGGAGGGTTAGCTGGATCTGGGCTTACTAGACTCAATTCCACTCTGCATGTTGGTGGCATGACAGCGAGTGAGTGATGTCATGGCAGGGGTAGCTGGATCTGAGCTGACTGGACTGACTTCCACTCTGCACTTTGGTGGCAAGACAGGAAGTGAGTGATGTCATGGGAGGGTTAGCTGGATCTGGGCTTACTAGACTCAATTCCACTCTGCATGTTGGTGGCATGACAGCGAGTGAGTGATGTCATGGCAGGGTTAGCTGGATCTGTACTGACTGGACTCACTTCCACTCTACATGTTGGTGACATGACAGGAAGTGAGTGATGTTATGGGAGGGTTAGCTGGATCTGTGCTGAATGGACTCACTACCACTCTGTATGTTGGTGGCATGACAGGATGTCAGTGATGTCATCACAGGGTTAGCTGGATCTGTGCTCACTGGACTGACTTCCATTCTGCATGTTGGCTGCCTGGTGGCATGACAGGAAGTGAGTGATGTCATGGCAGGGTTAGCTGGATCTGTGCTGACTGGACTCACTTCCACTCTGCATGTTGGTGGCATGACAGCAAGTGAGTGATGTCATGGTGGGTTTAGCTGGATTGGTGCTGATTGGATTCACTTCCACTGCATGTTGGTGGCATGACAGTGGGTGAGTGATGTCATGGCAGGGTTAGCTGGATCTGGGCTGATTCAGCTCACTTCCACTCTGCATGTTGGTGACATGACAGGAAGTGAGTGATGTCATGGGAGGGGTAGCTGGATCTGTGCTGACTGGACTCACTTCCACTCTGCATGTTGGTGGCATGACAGCAAGTGAGTGATGTCATGGGAGGGTTAGCTGGATCTGTGCTGAGTAGACTCACTTCCACTCTGCATGTTGGTGGCATGACAGGAAGTGAGTGATGTCATTGCAGAGACAGCTGGATCCATGCTGACTGGACTCACATCCACTCTGCATGTTGGTGGCATGGCAGGAAGTGAGTGATGTCATGGTGGGGTTAGCTGGATCTGTGCTGACTGGACTGCCACTGCATGTTGGTGGCATGACAGTGGGTGAGTTATGTCATAGCAGGGTTAGCTGGATCTGTGCTGACTGGACTCACATCCACTCTGCATGTTGGTGGCATGACAGCTTGTGAGTGATGTCATGGCAGGGTTAGCTGGATCTTTGCTGACTGGACTCACTTCCACTCTGCACATTGGTGGCATGACAGCAAGTGAGTGATATCATGGCAGGGTTAGCTGGATCTGTGCTGATTGGACTCACTTTCACTCTGCATGTTGGTGGAATGATAGCTTGTGAGTGATGTCATGGCAGGGCTAGTTGCATCTGTGCTGACTGGACTCACTTCCACTTTGCATGTTGGTGGCATGACAGCAAGCAAGTGATGTCATGGGAGAGTTAGCTGGATGTGTGCTGACTGGACTCACTTCCACTCTGTATGTTGGTGGCATGACAGGAAGTGAGTGATGTCATGGGAGGGTTAGCTGGATTTGTGCTGACTGGACTCACTGCCACACTGCATGTTGGTGGCATGACAGGAAGTGAGTGATGTCATGGCAGGTTAGCTGGATGTGTGCTGATTGGACTAACTTCCACTCTGCATGTTGGTGGCATGACAGGAAGTGAGTGATGTCATGGCAGGGTTACTAGCTGGATCTGTACTGAGTGGGCTTATTTCCACTGCATGTTGGTGGCATGACAGCTTGTGAGTGATGTCATGGGAGGGTTAGCAGGATCTGTGGTGACTGGGCTCCTTCCACTCTGCATGTGGGTGGCATGACAGCAAGTAAGTGATGTCATGGCAGGGTTAGCTTGATCTGTGCTGACTGGACTCACTTCCAACCTGCATGTTGGTGGCATGACAGCGAGTGAGTGATGTCATGGCAGGGGTAGCTGGATTTGTACTGATGGGACTCACTTCCACTCTGCATGTTGGTGGCATGACAGGAAGTGAGTGATGTCATGGCAGAGTTGGCTGGATCTGAGCATACTGGACTCACTTCCACTTGGCATGTTGGTGGCATGACAGCAAGTGAGTGATGCCATGGCAGGGTTAGCTGGATCTGTGCTGATTGGACTCACTTCCACTCTGCATGTTGGTGGCATGACAGGAAGTGAGTGATGTCATGGCAGGGTTAGCTGGATCTGTGCTGACTGGACATACTTGCACTATGCATGTTGGTGGCACAACAGCAAGTGAGTGATGTCACAGCAGGGTTAGCTGCATCTGTGCTGACTGGACTCAATTCCACTTTGGATGTTGGTGGCATGACAGCAAGTGAGTGATGTCATGGCAGGATTAGTTGGATCTGTGCTGATTGGGCCCACCTCCACTCTGCATGTTGGTGGCATGACAGGGAGTGAGTGATGTCATATCAGGGTTAGCTGGATCTGTGCTGACTGCACTCACTTGCACTGTGCATGGTGGTGGAATGCCAGAGGGTGAGTGATGTCATGGCAGGGGTAGCTGGATCTGTGCTGACTGGACTCACTTCCACTCTGCATGTTGGTGGCATGGCAGGAAGTGAGTGATGTCATGACAGGGTTAGCTGGATCTGTACTGACTGGACTCATTTGCACTCTGCATGTTGGTGGCATGTCAGCAAGTGAGTGATGTCATTGCAGGGTTAGATGGATCTGTGCTGACTGGACTCACTTCCACTCTGCATGTTGGTGGCATGACAGCAAGTGAGGGATGTCATGGCAGGGTTAGCTCAATGTGTGCTGACTGTACTCACATCAATGCTGCATGACAGCGAGTGAGTGATGTCATGGGAGGGTTAGCTGGATCTGTGCTGACTGGACTCACTTCGATTCTGCATGTTGGTGGCATGACAGCCTGTGAGTGATGTCATGGCAGGGTTGGCTGGATATGTGCTAACAGGACTCACTTCCACTCTGCATATTGGTGACATGACAGGCAGTGAGTGATGTCATTGCAGAGTTAGCTGGATCTGTGCTGACTGGACTCACTTCCACTCTGCATGTTGGTGGCATGACAGCAAGTAAGTGATGTCATGGCAGGGTTAACTGGATCTGTGCTGACTGGACTCATTTCCATTCTGCATGATGGTGGCATCACAGCTTGTGAGTTATGTCATGGGAGGGTTAGCTGCATCTGTGCTGACTGGACTCATTTCCACTCTGCATGTTGGTGGCATGACAGGAAGTGAGTGATTCCATGGCAGGGTTAGCTGGATTTGTGCTGACTGGACTCACTTCCACTATGGATGTTGGTGGCATGACAGCGAGTGAGTGATGTCATGGCAGGGTTAGCTGGACCTGTGCTAACTGGACTCACTTCACTATGCATGTTGGTGGCATGACAGCAAGTGAGTGATGTCATGGCAGGGTTAACTCAATCTGTGCTGACTGGACCTACTTCTACTCTGCATGTTGGTGGCATGAAAGCGAGTGAGTGATGTCATGGCAGGGTTAGCTGGATGTGTGCTGACTGGACCCACTTCCACTCTGCATGTTGGTGGCATGACAGGAAGTGAGTGATGTCATGGCAGGGGTAGCTGGATCTGTGCTGACTGGACTCACTTGCAATGTGTATGTTGGTGGTATACCAGCAAGTGAGTGATGTCATGGCAATGTTAGCTGGATCTATGCTGACTGGACTTGCTTCCACTGTGCATGTTGGTGGCATGACAGCAAGTGAGTGATGTCATGGCAGGGTTAGCTGGATCTGTGCTGACTGGACTCACTTGCAATGTGTATGTGGGTGGCATGACAGCAAGTGAGTGGTGTCATGGGAGGGTTAGCTGGATCTATGCTGACTGGACTTGCTTCCACTGTGCATGTTGGTGCATGACAGCAAGTGAGCGACGTCATGGGAGGGGTAGATGGATCTGTGCTGACTGAACTCACTTCCACTCTGCATGTTGGTGGCATGGCAGGAAGTGAGTGATGTCATGGCAGGGATAGCTGGGTCTGTGCTGACCACAGTAACTTTCACTGTGTATGTTGGTGGCATGACAGCTTGTGAGTGATGTCATGGGAGGGTCAGCTGGATCTGTGCTGACTGGAGTCACTTCCACTGTGCATGTTGGTGGCATGACAGGAAGTGAGTGAAGTCATGGGAAGGTTAGCTGGATCTGTGCTGACTGGACTCACTCCTGCTCTGCATGTTGGTGGCATGACAGGAAGTGAGTGATGTCATGGGAGGGTTAGCTGGATTTGTGTTGACTGGACTCACTTCCACTCTGCATGTTGGTGGCATGAAAGCGAGTGAGTAATGTCATGGCAATGTTAGCTGGATCTGTGCTGACTGCATTCACTTCCACTCTGCATGTTGGTGGCATGACAGGAGGTGAGTGATGTCATGACAGGGTTAGCTGGATCTGTGCTGACTGGACTCACTTGCACTCTGCATGTTGGTCACATAACAGCATGTGAGTGATGTCATGACAGGGTTAGCTGGATCTGTGCTGACTGGATTCACTTCCAATCTGCATGTTGGTGGCATGACAGGAAGTGAGTGATGTCATGGCAGGGTTAGCTGGCTTTGTGCTGACTGGACTCACTTCCACTCTGCATGTTGGTGGCATGACAGTGGGTGAGTGATGTCATGGCAGGGTTTCCTGGATCTATGCTGACTGCACTCATGTCCACTCTGCATGTTGGTGGCATGGCAGGAAGTGAGTGATGTCATGGCAGGGTTAGCTGGATGTGTGCTGACTGGACCCACTTCCACTCTGCATGTTGGTGGCATGACAGCAAGTGAGTGATGTTGTGGCAGGGTTAGCTTGATGTGTGCTGACTGGACTTACTTCCACTCTGCATGTTGGTGGCATGACAGGGAGTGTGTGATATCATGGGAGGGTTAGCTGGATCTGTGCTGACTGGACTCACTTACACTCTGCATGTTCTTGGCATGACAGGGAGTCAGTCATGTCATGGCAGGATTAGCTGGATGTGTGCTGACTGGACTCACTTCCACTCTGGATGTTGGTGGCATGACAGCGAGTGAGTGATGTCATTGCAGGGTTAGTTGGATCTGTGCTGACTGACCTGACTTCCACTCTGCATGTTGGTGGCATGACAGGAAGTGTGTGCTGTCATGACAGGTTTGGATGGATCTGTGCTGACTGGACTCACTTCCACTCTGCATGTTGGTGGCATGACAGCAAGTGAGTGATGTCATGGGAGGGTCAGCTGGATCTTGCTGACTGGACTCACTTCCACTCTGGATGTTGGTGGAATGACAGTGGGTGAGTGATGTCATGGCAGGGTTGGCTGGATCTGTGCTGGTTGGACTCATGTCTGCTCTGTATGTTGGTGGCATGACAGCTTGTGAGTGATGTCATGGGAGAGTTAGCTGGATCTGTGCTGACTGGACTCACTTGCAATGTGTATGTTGGTGGCATGACAGCAAGTGAGTGATGTCATGGGAGGGTTAGCTGGATCTGTGCTGACTGGACTCACTTCCACTGTGCATGTTGGTGGCATGACAGCATGTGAGTGATGTCATGGCAGGGTTAGCTGGATCTGTAGTGACTGGACTCAATTCCACTCTGCATGGTGGTGGCATGACAGCTTGTGAGTGATGTCATGGCAGGGTTAGCTGGATCTGTGCTGACTGGCCTCACTTCCACTCTTCATGTTGGTGGCATGACAGCAAGTCAGTGATGTCATGGCAGAGTTAGCTGGATCTGTGCTGACTGGACTCACTTCCACTGTGCATGTTGGTGGCATGACAGGAAGTGAGTGATGTCATGGGAGGGTTAGCTGGATCTGTGCTGACTGGACTCACTTTGACTCTGGATGTTGGTGGCATGACAGGGGGTGAGTGATGTCATGGTGGGGTTAGCTGGATCTTTGCTGACTGCACTCACATCCACTCTGCATGTTGGTGGCATGACAGCCTGTGAGTGATGTCATGGCAGAGGTAGCTGTATCTGTGCTGACTGGACTCACTTCCACCCTGAATGTTGGTGGCATGACAGCTTGTGAGTGATGGCATGGCAGGGTTAGCTTGATCTGTGCTGACAGGACTCACTTCCATTCTGCATGTTGGTGGCATGACAGGAAGTGTGTGATGTCATGGGAGGGCTAGCTGCATTTGTGCTGACTGGACTCACTTCCACCCTGCATGTTGGTGGCATGACAGCTTGTGAGTGATGTCATGGCAGGGTTAGCTGGAACTGTGCTGACAGGACTCACTTCCATTCTGCATGTTGGTGGCATGACAGCGAGTGTGTGATGTCATGGCAGGGTTAGCTGGATCTGTGCTGACTGGACTCACTTCCAATGTGCATGTTGGTGGCATGACAGCTTGTGAGTGATGTCATGGCAGGGTTAGCTGGATCTGTGCTGACTGGACTCACTTCCAATGTGTATGTTGGTGGCATGACAGCAAGTGAGTGATGTCATGGCAATGTTAGCTGGAACTGTGCTGACTGGACTTACTTCCACTCTGCATGTTGGTGGCATGACAGGAAGTGAGTGATGTCATGGCAGGGTTAGTTGGATCTGTGCTGACTGGGCCCACTTCCACTCTGCATATTGGTGGCATGACAGCTTGTGAGTGATGTCATGGTTGGGTTAGTTGGATATGTGCTGACTGGACTCACTTGCAATGTGTATGTTGGTGGCATGACAGTTTGTGAGTGACATCATGGCAGGGTTAGCTTGACCTGTGCTGACTGCACTCACTTTCACTCTGCATGTTGGTGGCATGACAGGAAGTGTGTGAAGTCATGGCAGGATAGCTGGATCTGTGCTGACTGAACTCCCTTCACTCTGCCTGTTGGTGGCATGACAGCTTGTGAGTGATGTCATGGTGGGGTTAGCTGGATCTGTGCTGAGTGGACTCACTTCCACTCTGCATGTTGGTGGCAAGACAGGAAGTGAGTGATGTCATGGGAGGGTTAGCTGGATTTGTGCTGACTGCACTCACTTCCACTCTGCATGTTGATGGCATGACAGCATGTGAGTGGTGTCATGGCAGGGTTAGCTCAATGTGTGCTGACTGGACTCACTTGCAATGTGTATGTTGGTGGCATGACAGCAAGTGAGTGATGTCATGGCAGGATTAGCTGGATCTGTGCTGACTGGACTCACTTCCACTATGCATGTTGGTGGAATGACAGTGGGTGAATGATGTCATGGCAGGGTTAGCTGGATCTGTGCTGACTGGATTCACTTCCACTCTGCATGTTGGTGGCATGACAGGAAGTGAGTGTTGTCATGGCAGGGTTAGCTGGATGTGTGCTCACTAGACTTACCTCCACTGTGCATGTTGGTGGTATGACAGCAAGTGAGCAATGTCATCATGGCAGTGTTAGCTGCATCTGTGCTGACTGGACTTGCTTGCACTCTGCATGTTGGTGGCATGACAGGAAGTGAGTGATGTCATGGTAGGGTTAACTGGATCTGTGCTTACTGGCCTCACTTCCAATCTGCACATTGGTGGCATGACAGCAAGTGAGTGATGTCATGGGAGGGTCAGCTGGATCTGTGCTCACTGGACTTACTTCCACTCTGCATGTTGGTGAAATGACAGCAAGTGAGTGATGTCATTGCAGGGTTAGATGGATCTGTGCTGACTGGACTCACTTCCACTCTCATATTGGTGGCATGACAGCAAGTGAGTGATGTCATGGCAGGGTTTGCTGGATCTGTGCTGACTGTACTCACTTCCACTCTGCATGTTGGTGGCATGACAGCGAGTGTGTTGATGTCATGGCAGGGTTAGCTGGATCTGTGCTGACTACACTCACTTCCACTCTGCATGTTGGTCCCATGACAGCAAGTGAGTGATGTCATGGGAAGGTTAGCTGCACCTATGCTGACTGGACTCACTTCCACTCTGCATGTTGGTGGTGTCACAGAAAGTGAGTTGTATAAGTGCAAAGTTAGCTAGATCTGTGTTCACTGTTTCTAATCTGCATGTTGGTTGCATCATAGCGTGTAAGCAACATAATGGCGGCCTCAACCTCATCTGTATTGACTAAGTCACCTTGTAACATTTATTTTGGTCACATGTCAGGGTGTGAGTGGCTTCTTTATATGCAATGATATTTCCCACACCCTAGGTGTCTTACTTTCACAGGATGTGAGTTATGTGGTCACTGCTGCAGCCCAATTAGTCTTGACTTGGTTTCTCAACTTACTCTTCAATAGCATGTAATTCTTTCCATTAAAGCAATATCTTTGTGCTGACTCCCTTACCTTATATTTTCCTTCCTGCATGTGCACTGATAGCTTGTGAGTTATTTCTGACAATCTATGTGAATTCCTATTGAGTGTCCCCTTCTTTACCATGTTTTCCCTTCAACATCTCAGTATGTGAGCAACTCAATCTGCCTGGTTGTTACAGATCATGCAGCTTACTTACTTTCCATGGTGATATGATTCTCCTGGTTCCCATTGGCCTTCCTGGCAGGAGGTGAGTGCTTTCCCAGTATAGCAGGCATGACTGGAATCCTTCACATATGCATGGTGTTCAATTTTGATGCTGACTCTCTAATTTTGCAACTGCCAGTTAGTGAGTATTGCCATGTTATTCCAGTGTCTGTTGTTCCAACTATAGCTATGGTACTCTAGTCATCCCTTGCAGTGGTGGATAATTATTCAACAATGCTAACTCTGCCCCAAAATACCACTTTGTTTGGCAAGTTCATGGCAGTTAAATCCATGGTTTGCCATGCTGTTGGTAAGGCTTTGTCATTACCTGTCCATGACTTGCTCATCTTGACCATCTTTCTAGTGTGCTTGCTTGCTTTTGAGCATTCTTATTTTTTGATGCAGAAAGGGAGTTGTCATTCATGGAATGAGGCTTTGGTGCTGTCTGTTAACAAGTACAATGCATCCCATATACAGCAAAATGTCACCAAGGCTGTCAATGTGGCATTTCAGCAGTATGGTGACAATGTGGCAGAGTTATGTGATGAGATTCTGAAAATTATTACAGAGAACAAGATGGGTAAGTGAATATTTCCACACCTGTTTATCATTGATTCCATTCAAAAAAACCAGCTATGTAGGAAGTTGGCAAACAATAGTTTGGTGTGGACAGGATTTTGAAAGTGTAGGACCAAGAGTATGCAATAGTTATGCAAATCCAGTTGAAAAGTTGTTCACAAAGGTTGCATCTCACTTCCAATCCTCATCACCTGAAGTATCCCCAACTCACCAACCTGGCTGCATAGGAGATTGTCAGGGATAAATGCATGGCTGCTTAAATATATATATCTACCATGTAGTATGTTCATTGGCTGATGAGGAATTGGGCTAGTCACAGAATGAAAAATGGAATACTGGTCAGAGCCTTTGAAATGTGTATGATGAACAGCATTAGCAAACCACCACTACCCTTTATAGTGCTACACAGACTTGTATAGAATAACAGAGTCACAGAGTCTACAGTAAGGTACCTACTAATACAGAGCTTGACAGAGCTGTACAATGTATCCCAGCTTATACAGTTGTAATAGTTGCTTGACAGCTCTAACATTGTCAATCTTATCATAGTTTCTTGCAGAGTCAACAAGTTAGCTACACAGAAATATGTATTGGCTATTATGGCATTAACAAGTACACTATATGACTATATAATGATGATTGTTGGAGATTGAATCACCACAGTGTGATACCTTATTTGGTGCAAGGTTTTACTTGATTACATAAGCACTTAGAGTGCACTTAGTGTACACTTTTTGGTACTGTTCCCTCAGTAGTTGAGTCACTACTGAGGCTGCTTACAGCACCTTTTCAATAGGTTATGAGTCCCACATAGTGTGGAAGAAAATTTATTGCAGGCAACTCCATGGTTGACTCAAACAAGAGACTACTCAACCCAACTAATTACTGTCTTTACTTCTGAAGGCTATTGGATACTAGCCACTAGGAAAATGTTTGTGGATGGAGTGGATTGGTTTTGTGAACTGGCAGAGATTTTCTAGTGAAGGGGGACTTGAAGGGGCCAGATAGACTATGAGATAGGTTCTGGGAACTTGGCTGGTGCTTGAAGACTTGAAAATATGACTCTGGGGACCAAAGGGAACTCTTGGACTCATGTGTTCTGATGCCAAAACATGAGGGATATCTTTCTAAGTACAGTTAACTTTTTGTAGCATAGGGATGGTGGTATCTACATAGTTCAGTCAACCATAGTCCTGAAGCTGGGACACCTGACATGTACATTTTGGCCTAAAAGTAGCACTAGCCAACATTGTCTGACCAATCCTGACATGGGTTCAGCTGATGCAACTGGGGCATGCCCCCCTGAAAGTGGGATAGGCTGATGTGGCAGGGGGATGACCCATGTTCCTGAAAGGGGGATCAGCCAACCTGTGTAGGGGATGACCCACCCCCTGAAAGTGGGATAGGCCAACCTGGGTGGGGGATGACCCCACCCCCTGAACCTCCTCCCACTTTTTGGTTGCTATTCCATCATTCCTCGGAATCTTGTGCTTCTGCAATTTCCTGAGTGGCAGAGAGGGAGCATTGGCATCTGGCAGCATGGGTGCTTGGCATGCTTGTGGAGATTTCCATGGTACCACTATATTTTTGAGTGATTACATCAATGAGTGCATATGTATGTGACTTGATGCAAGCAACATACCTTCTCCTGCAGAAGGGCTTCTGTCACATGCCTTTGAGTGGCATTGCCGTTTGATGGGTTGGTATTCTTATGCAGACAGTTACTGTTGGATGAATGGTTAAGTGACCTTGTCTTCTCAGCCTGAAGGTCCACTTGTGATTCTGCTCTTGGAGTGCACTTCAGTGCCAATTTCAATTTTCTGTCCTTTCAATGTTCCCCAGATGGCCCAGGGTAGGTGGTGCAAACATCCATGAATGGCATGCTGTCAAACCCATCATCATCAATATATTCATTGAGGTCCAACATTCTGCAGAGATGTGTGATCCTAAAAAGTGCAAATTGTCAGTACTGATAATGAGATCATGGTGGTGAATGACCTTTTTGTTTCATTGCAGATCCCTGTGATTTGGAATGTGTTTTCAATAGTGGCAATGGCATGTTTGGCAGATCATCATCATCAGTGGAGTCTCCCATTCCCTTCATCATCATCTATAGTCAGATTGCTGGCTTTCTTGGCATGGGAGTTTTCTTTCAAGGATGGCTGGGAACCCTGACATTGTGGGGGACTGGGAGCTTGGAACAGGTAGCCTTGAGCCCTGTATCTTCCTCCCTATCTTCATTCTCTGTGGTTTCACCCCATGACATGGATTTTTGAGTTTTCTTGCACAGGTGGCTGTGAGCTTTGGAGAGGCCCATTTCCTCATCCCCATCTTCATTGTCCATGGCTTCTTCTGTTGAAATGGGGCATTCTCATGATTTCCAATTCCTGTTCCTAACAATGTTGAGGGGCAGTGCACTTCTATCTGAGGGTGAATTCAGTTTTCCAGACTGATCAAGCCACTTTTGAAATGTAAAAACATCCTCTGGATCAGATGCCTGCCACCCATGCCAGAAGGTCAGCAGCTCCATTGCTGCAGACATCTGCATGTGACTAGGATCCACAGTAAAGGTGAAATTTTCTGGGAGATGGCAAGGTGCTATCATATCTGCCTGGTACTGTCCCAATTTCTTGAAGGGTACCATGGCAGAGCATCTTCCACATTCCCACCCTTCATAATACTGGTAAGCCTGGATGGACCTATAATATTTCCAAACTCATGGTAATGAGCAGGGAGAAATCCACAAATCATCTGAAGTATGGAATTATGGCTGCACCCTTTCAGATCCCCAATCCAAATTTGACCATCTTCATTGGTGACAAGTTCCACTGCATCACCTTTTTTGGCCCTGGGATGATTGGCTGGGATGTTTTCTACCTCTGCTGCTCCAGCAACATCTAGATTCTCATATGCCACACCAAGGTATTCCATCCAGGATGCATCAAGGGCATGTATGTTATTGAAACTGCTTCCACCTTCAATGTCACTGTTGAAGTCCATACTGTGTAAAAATGTCATTATGGCCACATCTTGAGAACATCATATGGACTTACCTGCATGCCTGTATGGTGACATTGTCACTTTTCCAGCCTGTCAAGCAAACCATCCTCATCCCACAATACCTCCACATCTCCTCTGCAAAATTCCACATGTACTTAACCACATACTTTTGTGCATTTCTTTTCATGATGATTAGTGCAAGTGTTACTTTTGGTCAAAGCAAAAATTACTGTGCTTGGACCTCTGGTGTTGGACCCTCCAGTCCATTCAATTTGTCTGTGATATTGCAGGCTGCTTGTAGCTGCTCATTGGTGAGATCTTCCTCCATGAAGGTGCTTAATGCCTGCTGATACATATCAATCCCATTTTTATTTTGCTGTACTCCAACTTCATCCTTCATATGTGCATGCTTTTGATGAATTTTCTTGCAGTGTAGTTCTTGGACAACAGACCAAACAGAGTACTTGTAAGCAGACCAGATGCTTATATGTGGCTTCTGTGTTCTGAGAGGCTTCTTAAGCCATGCAGCAAATTGCTAGGAGGAAAAATTCAGCTGGAAATGAATACTGCAGTAATGCATATCCATACCTCCTCCTTTTCCTGCCACTCCACTAGCCTTAAATCACAGTGCTTCTCCATTTTTGCAAACTCCCTGTGTATTTCCCACATGATTGTTGGCTTCCCTTTTTTTCTTGCTTGCATCCACTCCCTCCTCTTCCATGCAAGTATCTCCAGTTCTGTTACATTGAAGTTGCCATCTGGCCCTTCTGCCTCTGTAGCTGACACCTCCCCCACTTCATCCACAGCAACTTGTCCATTGGTATCAGTTGTGTAGTAATAGTCAGCTTCAAATTGATAATCCATGGGTGGTTGAGCCAGAAAATTGGGTGTCTTTGAAAGTGCAGACTTCTCTGCCTTGGTTTTGAATGCATTGTTCTGAACCAAGGATGAAGTTGCTATGCACATCACATGTTGCAAAATTTTCCTGATTTGATCTTCCTTGCATTGATTGGGTGTGCAGAAGCTAATTTCTTGCACCAAATTGGGTCTTTTGAATTTGTTTTGTGCCACATATGGTATCTTGATCTCATCTGTTGCATGACATTTCATGTTCAGCCATCAGACTACTCCTATCTTAGTGGGAGGTTTGGCTTCATTTGGTTAGGATTGACAGGTTGTTATGTGGCATAATCATACTATGGATAGGGTCCCTGGAAATGCAACCTACCCACTAAGTGATAGTGGACAGTGCAGGGAATGGGTTTTCCCTACCAGGAGATTTTATTTTTATTCTGTGTTTCTCATATTTTAACTTGATTTTCCAGTTATTATATGCTTATTACTTTAGTGCGAGGTTTTATTGCTTAGTCAGCAACTTTTATTACCAGGCATGTATGTACTTACCTTTCTAAGATTGAAGTAACAGTGAGAGTTTTGAGTTCAGAGTTTGAGTCTGAAGGCTTTGAGTGGCCTTCTTCAGTGTTTTAGACTGCCTCAGACTGCCTCAGACATTCATCAGACAGTATTTCTCCCCAGGCTATAGAACCCCCTTTGGAAGTTCTCTCCCCTTCAGATGTCACCACTCTCCTCTCAGTCACAGTCTTCTTTTCCTACAATGGTTCATGCAATAGCATCACTGATCCCCTCCAGATGGCCAAAGGAAACACAAGGAAGGGGGTGACAATGATCAGTCCCAGCCTGGGACATTGGGTGAAGCAGCTGGAATTGAGGACATGGAAAGCCAATGGTCAGCATAGGTCCTGATTAGTAGAAATTGTGATCAAAGAACCAGTCATGACAACTCTTGCACACTCATTTCCATCATCTTCACCATCCAAACATTCAATGTCCCCATCCAAGCACCACTTTCAGTTGGATGATGGAGTACACAATATGTACATTTGACATGAATGATCCCCAAGTAGAGCCCATGAGATTATCACAGAAAAAGGTATGTAGCTACTCAAAGGTCAGACTTATGCTGTCATATTGGAAGTTCAGTCACAGAATGATTATATCCATGAATGGCTACCTCAAAAGGAGGGGTTTCTCCAAATCTTGTTGGAGCTGGAAGCTCCCCCTCTTCCCTGTATCTGTAAAGTGTGCTGAAAGGATGGGGTGTACAGATGCCCAGATTGCATGCATCAGCCCCTCTTTTGAACAGACTGCTGCTGGATCATGCATGAAGCCAACTCTTTCCAAGGATGAGTCCAGCAGTGGACTGGGGACTTCTTTGAAGATTCAGCCCTGCACATGGTGAGTGTGATGGACATCAAACATGACCAGATATACATAATGACTGGCAGAGTGGCCTTCAACTATGCCTTGGCCATTGTGGAGCCCCTTGTCCATCTGCATCTGTGAATGAGCAGGAAACATCCTGCAGCCCCCTGGCACCAGGGTCCATGGATAATGCAAGGAACAATGTATGGGATACTGCAATAGATCCACTAGCCATGGATGAAGTGGAATGGGAAGACATTGACAACATCCCCCTCCACCTTTGTCCCCCACTGGGTTCTAAATATCTGACAATTGTTAATGTCACAGGGGTCCATTTTATGCTGGTGTGAGCCTGCCAATGTCTAAATGCTGAGAGCTATCATATGCAGCTATTCAACTCAAAGTTATGTCCATCAACCTTCACAAGACCAAGCACTGTGTTCACATTTGCAGTCTTGGATGATTTCCTGAGAGACAATGTAGAATGTGGGACATCTGGCAGGAATTATTACAACAAGCTTCATCAGATGACTTCCAGTGTTTCCACACTTAGTTGCAGTAAGGATTCCATCCCATCAATCTGATAGCTGAACTGGAACATATATGTGATCAGGACTGATACTGGGAACTTTTGTGGGAAGTGTGGCAATGGTGGGTCCTGCAGCTGCTCAATTGGAGTGGATTTCAAGACAAGACACACTGCTTGACAGAGGGAGACTTGGTGCTATTTTGCATCGAATGTCCTCAACCAGGAATTCATGTAAGCCCCACAGCTGACTTGGATCAGTAAGTGCACAAATAGGAGGAACACCATCAGGCTAACATTCCATAGCTGGAAGTACACCAGAACATTGGTAATGGGTGCATTGGTAATGGATGGAAATTTCAAGGCAGAACACATGCATGAGAGGTGCCCAGACAATCAGGTGTGGTTGATGGATGGACATGGTTTTATGGCCAATCCATGATATCAAGAATACTTAAAAGCCACTGCACATATCATGGAGGTACATATCATAAATAAGTTCAATGCTCATTGATTGACACTAGCCCACCCCATGACCTGGCTGCAAAGCAGCCAGTCACTCTCCCAGCTGCTTCACAGCTGGCCCCCCCCCTTGGCTGCTTCACAGCTAGGTTGCCCTCCCCCAGCTGCTTTGCAGCTGGGCTACCCTCCCCCTCCAGCTGCTTCACAGCTGGAGCACCCTTTCCCTTGCTGCTTTGCAGCTGGACCACCCTTCCCCTGGCTGCTTTGCATCCAGACTGCCTCCCCCCAGCATTGGAGTGAGGTTTCACCACTTTCATGCTACTTACTGCACAATGCTTATTCCCATGTACCCATTGAGTTATTAGTCTTGAAATAAATCTTACTGAATGCTGCTGGTAAATGGTTCAATTGGATGTTGATACATTATATATACAGATGTCTTTTCAGAAAGAGACATCTATAGTATATAGTATGGTATATTCATACATTAAATCCTCTAAAATCTTCATTGAACGCCACATTTGTGGCTTTGTTTGTTTGCTGCCCTTGGCCACCATACAGTACTTTGATGTTCCTTGGATGAGTACATCTGGAGAGAGCCACATATAATTGTCCATGAGAGAATTCAGGGGTCCTCAGGTCAAGGCCTACATGCTGGACTGTCTGGCCTTGTGATTTGTTGATTGTCATTGGATAGGCCAGATGAACAGGGAATTGCAGATGGTGCAAAGGAACTGGAAAGTCATCTGGATTTGCATCCAGAGCCATGTGAGGGATCAGCACCACATCATTGTTAGCATCTCCATCCCTTCCCTGCAGCACATGACACTCCAATATATGATGGGTGGATCTGACCAGGACCAATCTGGTACCGTTGTAAAGGCCATGGATGGGGTCCAGGTTGTGAAGAAGCATGAGGGGTGCACCAGGCTTCAACTCCAGTTCATGAAGAGGGAATCCTGATGGTTCAAGTGTGTTCAGCACCACCATTGGAATGTAATCATATTGGTTGTCAGTGACAGAGTCTGCACTCCTGCACACAACCTTCTCTCCAGCAACTTTCCCCAGAATGGTGGAATTGATTTCATGGACTTCAGCATTCCTGGCAGAGACAATGGTGCAATACAAGAAGTACTGGTCCTGTGGAAGGTGGTTCTGAGGAGGGTTGAGCAGGTTTGCATACATGGCATTGATGACATCAGGAAAAACTGACAGTACCATTATTCACTCTTTATCACTATATATCACTGTATTCCATTATTTATCACTAAAGATGCCATAGGGACAACTATGGGATCTATGGCACCCCAACCATCCCCCCTTAAATATAGTGACATATAGACACAAATAGACACATATAGCAAAAAAAAGGATAAATAGCAAAATAGAGTGACAATGTGTCATCCCGAGCTTGCCATACTTTGCCATTTTTGCTGTGCTACCGCTTTGCAGCTCTCAACTGCGCCTGCAAGCTTGCATTGACAGTTTGCATAGAGTTGAGTTCATCCAGCAACACGATCCACTGAGTTTGCTCTGACATCTGCATAGCGTGGATCTCCTCTTCCGCTTTGCGTAACTTTTCTCTACACTCAGAGAGCTGGCTCTCCATTTGCTTGTGAATCGCCTCTGGTGCAGCAGCCGCTTCCTGCACGAGTGCCAGTGTCTTGGCGCTGAGAACACTGTTTGCTTCCGTAAGTTGTCTGCAGGTCTCGGCTTGATCAGCAGCATGCATCTCGATCTCCCTTTTGTCTGCCACCGCACGTTCGACTGAGTTTCGCAGTTCCTCTATCTCATTCATCCTGTATTCATAAAATGAATGTTCATTTACTCCATAAATTTGCGGACATGGCACGTACAACTCTGACTGTCTCTCCACTAAGGTGTGAATCTGGTTCTCCAGCGCTGTGACGTGTTTCTGGTACGTCTCGAGTGCTGCATTACTGTCCTGGGCGAGTTTCTGTGCTCGTTCTGCATTCTTCTTCAGCATATCGTGAGCCTGCGTGAACCGGATCAATCTCTCAATCAATGCTCGGTCGTCGATGATAAGCGCCTGTACTCGCGCTACAAACGCCTCGATGGAGAAGGGACCCCTGACAGCAGACTGAGGTGACTTGGCGTCATAAAGGGCTTTCAAAGAACACATGTCCATATCGGATAGAGAGGAGAGGCCAGATCTGGATTGACCACCAGGACTGGATGCGGATGAGGCAACACGGAGATGACGCTGTGATTTGAGAGTAGGGGCACGGAGTTCAGGAGCAGGAAGTACCACCCAAGCGGGTTGAAGGAGTGTCACAACGTTGGCGATCTCCCCTTTGTACTCGATGGGAGGACCATGATGGACAGTTGATGCACTTAATGCCTGACATGAGTTAGCGGTACTGTGGCATCTCGAGAGAAGTGTAATTGACCTTGATACACAAGTCAAACTCGACGATCTCTTGCTTTGCCTCGTTGCGTTCTCGCCGTAGCGCTTCTAGTTCTGCAGTTACTAATTGATGCTCCCCGTATGTGGACTGCAGTTCGGACTCCAGGCGCTCGCACAGAGACTCCCACTCACTACGTGCCTTGTCATGACCTTCCAACACTTCGGACAAGCTGCTGAGGTGAGAACTGAGGGATAAGAGCGCACCCTTCAAAGAGCGATCATCCTGGGAATGCTGGACGTCATACTGCTGTATAAGCGTATGAAGTATACCCACCGCTTCCTGCTCTGCTGGAGTCTTTGTGGACACTCGCAGTGATTTTAGCTCTTCTTGCAGTGCTCCTACTTCAACAAGGTGTTCTTCTTCCATTGCCTGTTTCTCTGCCTCCCACTGCTGCCTCACCCCTGCCAACTGCCTCTCCAACACAGACATCTCTTCTTCCTTCTGCTGTATATTGGCATCAGCCACCCATTGCACGTCGGCCAGCAATCTTTCCGTTTCTGTCGCTCGTCCGCTTTCTGCTTCCAGCCCATCTAAGCGTTGTTGTAACTCCTACCACTCTTTCCCGAACAGCTAACTTTGTTCTATCCTCTTCCCATAATGATCGTTCTTCCGAGAGCTCGTCGTTCCTGTTCTGCGATTCGACTCCCATAGATAATTCCAATTGCTCCTTTTCGAAGCATAACTGTCGCAGCTCGCGTGCCATCTCTGCTTGCTGCTTGTTGGCAGTACTCAGCGACTCGGTAGCTGCTCGTACTTTAGCCTCCAGTTCAGCAACATCTGAGGACGAGGGAGGCAGTCTTGGCAGCTGAGCATCCGCATGGCCAGCGAAAAGGTGAGCACCATCGAAACACGCTGTTGAGGAAGAAGTAAGGGAATTCTTTGTTGAACCACTGTTTGGTGTCTCCGTGCCCAAGCCATTGCAGTCGTACCTGTTAGCAAGGGTGTTAGTCGCCTTCTCCATTTTCCGCACTGAGTATCCAAGTACTCCAGCACAGTGCTCGAGCAACTTGCGACGTACGTTGCTCGTATGCTCTAAGATGTGCCAGTACCCCCTCTGGGTAACTGTTACCTTGCGCTTGGCAGCTTCGAGTTGCGCTTCCATCTGTTTTGACGATTTCGCATTGATGCGAGACAGTGAAGGTGTGGCATCGCGCATCTTGGTGTCAAGGTTAAGTTTCTTCTCCATGGCAGCCAGGCGGAACTTGAGAACTTTGTACTCCTTGAAGGACCTTTAAGACTGTTTAAGCATAGGACACAATGACTGATATCCTTCAACTCCTCGACTTCTTCTGCACCGAGTATTTCACAATCGCGACTGTCCACAATAGCTTCACTAGTCAACAAGCTCATGAGTAATCTGGTTGTGGAAGCTGGCAGTAAGGATACATAAGGATATGAGGGAAGATGGCTTCCTCCAAAGGAATTTGGGTGCGGAGAAGACAGTGCACGAGATTGCATGCTTCTTGTACGTGAATGCGAGGATGGTGGTGATGCTAGAGTACTCCCTGATTGTCGAAGGGAAGGGTACTTGCTTCGTCTTTCGAACGGTCCGACCGTGGACGCAGGCGGCTCATCTTCTGCTGGAGAGGCTGAGCGCGAGACCTGAGGTGACCACAACGGTTTCGAGCCCACGGATGGCGGGGTGGGTGCTGGCATTATTTCCATCGCTAGAGGTTGTGGTCGTGGTGGGGCAGATGAAGTCTGACCCCCCGTAGACTCGCGCAAGCCAGTGAGCAACTCACAAAATCTCGACTGTCTCCACTTTTGCGGAAGAGGTCCCAAAAAAAATGACGGGCTGACAGAGACCAGCCCGGTCATCCTCACTCATATGGCAGGTCAAGGAAAACATCGCTGCGTCCCTGTCATGCCTGCTAGATGATAGCACGAGAAGGAAAACTTATTGATTAGTAATCAACGAGTGACAATCTATCCTAAGGCCCGACACCATCCCCCCCTTAGACAAAACTCGCCCTCGAGTGTGTAAGTAGAGTGAGTAATCAATGGGAGATCTGAAATGTATACTATAGTGAAATAAAGGAGTGTCGTGCATAGATAGAAAAGGAAAAAAAAAGTTATTGTACTTTTTCGCCAGGCAGTGGCTGTGGGTCAGGCTGTGCAAAATGTCCCACGATCCTAATCGAAGGTAGACACTTCTCTACAGCTGCATCAGCCCTCACACATGGGAAATTTCAACATTTTGATCAGAGCAGAATATAATTCTAAAGGTAAATGCAGAATATTATATTCTGATATAGTATTATCTGTTTGGCATAATATTATATTTAGAGGTGCCTCAAAATATTTGTCAAAATATATCATTATGTGAACAATTAGGACATCCTCAAAATGGAAAAGAAAATTATATATTTTGCTGTTGTCTAAATGTGTGACAGAATATTATATTCTGTGGGAAATTTGAACTCTGACAAAAAATTATATTTTGTTGGCATGTACTTGGTCAAATATAATATTGTGCACTGTTACAGCAATCAAAATATAATTTGTGAAATTTCCCACAGAATATAATATTCTGTCACACATTTAGACAACAGCAAAATATATAATTTTCTTTTCCATTTTGAGGATGTCCTAATTGTTCACATAATGATATATTTTGACAAATATTTTGAGGCACCTCTAAATATAATATTATGCCAAACAGATAATACTATATCAGAATATAATATTCTGCATTTACCTTTAGAATTATATTCTGCTCTGATCAAAATGTTGAAATTTCCCATGTGTCACCGCCTGCGCTGCGTCCCCACAGGCCCAAGCCTTGCAGAGGGATTTTAGTAGATACCAGGCTGTTTTACTGACGTCAGCATGAAGTGTTGCAGGTCGGGTTTGATTGATATGTACCAGATCTGGGCAGATACGACCATGAAGGTCTTTGATTTGAATGGTACCCTTATCGCGAATGGTGTGGATGATCCACGGACCTGTCCATGTAGAGTATTGGCTCGATCGTGGGAGTTATTGATAAGATAATTGATTGCTTTCCTCGCCCTATAGGCTCAGCTATTTATACTGTGTGAGAACATTATTCTAGAATAGTCTACTACAGTATGGAATGTTCAACTACCTTTGAGCTCTTTGTATGGAATGCCGGTACCTTCTACGCGATACCAACACTCCCCCTCAAGCCGGGGTCATACCCATTTCCTTGGTATGCCTCTCGTGCTTGTCTCTAGGTAGCGCTTTAGTAAATATATCGGCTGTTTGGTACCTGTCAGAACAATGACAAATTTCGACCTTCTTTTGGTCAATCTTCTCACGCGTGTAATGGTGAGATATGTCGAAGTGCTTCGTCCGTGCGTGAAATTGGGGATTATAGGCTAAGGCTCGCGCTCCCTCACTGTCTGTCATTATTTTAGTAGGCTCCGTTTGTCTGTACCCCAGCTCTGCATATAGTTTCCGTAACCATATGCATTCTCGAGTACACTTAGCCAGCGCGGCATATTCCGCTTCGGTTGTTGACAGCGCAATTAAGGTTTGCTTCTTTGAGCCCCAAACAATGGCTCCCCCTTGAGCTAAGAATACATAGCCCATGATAGACGCGCGGTTCTCAGTATTGGCAAAGCTTGTGTCTACGTACCCTTGAAATATTTGGGTAGTAGTACTGCCTTCCTTTGCTCTATACACTATACTGTAGTCCTTTGTCCCTTGTAGGTACCTTAATATTCTTTTGGCCGCAACCCAATGCCTTAAGTCTGGGTTCGCTGTGAATGAGGCCAGTCTATTTACGGCGTAGGCGATGTCAGGCCGTGTGGCAACCGTGGCATACATCAAAGATCCGATCAGGGAAGCATACTTATTTTGGTTAGTCGCTTCCTCCCGTTCCTGCTCCAGGAACATCTGAACCTTCGTGTCTGCAGGTGTCTTCACACTGTTTGCGCTCTCTAATCCCTGCGCCCGTAGTATAGATTCTATGTACCGGGTTTGACTTATTAATAAAGTTCCTTTTGCCTGGTCTCGTGTAATCTCTATACCGACAATTTTCTTCGGGTCTCCGAGGTCAGTAACCTCGAACATAGATTGCAGTTGTGCCTTTAATGATGTCATAAGCCCCTGTTGCGACGTGAACAGTAGGAGATCATCTACCCATACAGTAATGATTTCTATTCCCTCTGCCGTCCGCCGGACATATGCACAGGGGTCAGACCATAGGCGCTTGAATCCGCCTTGCACTAACTGTCTATTAAGTTCCAGGTTCCACTCTCTTCCGGATTGTTTCAGCCCGTATAATGTTTTTATTAGCCGGCACACGTGTTGTGTACCGTCCTCGAAGCCTTCGGGTTGTTTCATATAGACTTCTTCTTTTAGCTTGCCATTTAGGTAAGCCCCCTTTACGTCCATCTGTTGGATCTCCCAGTCCTGGGAAACCGCTAACGCTATTATTGCCCTTATTGTCTCCAGCCTCACTACCGGTGAGAATGTATCCGTATAATCCATCCCCGGTATTTGTGAGTACCCTTTTGCTACTAGGTGCGCTTTGTATTTCTCTAATCTGCCTTCTTTATTATACTTTCGAACGAGGACCCATTTGTTGGATACCGGCGTCCTACCCTTTGGTAAGTCAGTTAGTTCCCACGTCCCCATTCGGTATAATTGATCTATTTCTGCTTTGACAGCTTTTTCCCACTCCGGCCATTCGGGTGAGTCACACGCCTCCCTCAGCGTTCTCGGGTTGTCAGGTAAGGCACTACTTTCATTTAGTGCTGCATACACTAACACTGATCGTTCTATAGGGCTTTCTTCAAGTTCTCCCTCGTCGGGGTCTCGAGATAATTCTGGTGAGTCATCGCTTTCGTTATCTGACAACTCTGGCATAGGATCGTTGAGCGCCCGGTAGTCCTTGACTACCCTGGGCCTTTTGCTCTTCCTCTGGTGAGTATTGCTAACGTCTTCTGTCCGTTTTTGTTTACTAACGCGTTCTTGATCTGTTTTAGACTCTATCTCATTGCCTTCGGTATCCAGCGCGTCCCCATCAGCCACACCCTCGGGCTTCGACTCCCCCTCACGCGGCATACCGTCTGACAAGGTGGGTGAAGTATTAGGTGTACTGACTGGATCTTTCAGGAAACGAAAGTTATGTGAAGTCTTCACAGACCTCGTGTGAGCGTCGTAAAAACGGATAGCGCATGGGCCGTCCAAGAACCCCACGAAGGTGAGTCTGGTGGACTTGGCGTCAAGTTTATTGATACTGACGCTTTCGTTCATAATCCACACAGGACAACCAAACTCTTGGAGGTGTGAGACGTTGGGACAGTGTCCCGTCCACCGTTCGTATGGTGTCGCCCCCACCAACGCTCGTGTATGCGAGCGGTTCCTAACGTATGCCGCATGGGAGATCGCCTCGGGCCATAGGAACGCAGGGACATTTCCTGCGATCCTCATGGCGTGAGCCAGTTCTCCCAACGTTCGATTAAAACATTCAGCAACACCATTTTGCGCGGGTGAGTAGGGCGCAGTGACTTGGAGGTCGATGCTGGTTGCTCGGCACCAGGTAAGTAGTTCGTTGTTGACATATTCTTTTCCATTGTCGGTGCACACAACCTTCGTGCGGCATCCGAGTTGGCGTTCGAGGTAAGTAAGGTACTCTTTTAGTTTACTTGACACTTCTCCTTTACTGACCATAAACTGGATTTCACAGTATCGGCTTGCGTCATCGATAAAAGATATGTACCAGCGTGCTCGCCCACTTAGGGCTTCCGTTCGAGCTGGACCCCACACGTCGGTGTGGATCATCTCACCCAGCTTTGTGTCTCGTGGTGCAGACTTTTCTGGGAATGGCAGCCGAGTCTGCTTCGCCTCTATACATGCAGGACAATCGATAATCGGCGACGGCATCACGGTGAGTCCATCCACCAACCAGTCGTGTTGAAGGCGCTGGAGTCCTTTGACTCCAATGTGCCCGAAACGCCGGTGCCAGTCGTCCCAAGTCCGTGCTTGGTACGCGCACTCTGCAGGTTCATGCCTGCGGATGCGTAGTTCGTATATTCCACCATGTATATTAGCTATGGCAAATAGATTCTTACTTTGATCATATAATTTCATTTTTCCTCCCCCAGAAACAGAGGAGCCGCCCTCCTTATCGAGGCACGTTAATGAAATCAAATTATGTACAGCGTCGGGGGCATATAGTACGTTCCGCAATGTGATGACGGAAGTTCTATTACCTATTCATGCCTGTAGCACGACAGTCCCGACTCCGTACGCTGTAATTGTGTGGTCTCCGATACCTCGGATCACCTTTTGTATAGGGACCATATCCCTAAATACTGATTTGTCTTTAGATATGTGTGCCGTGCTCCCTGAGTCGGCTACCCACATATACCACTCAACGCGTTCATCTATTCCTTCGTACGATACAGTAAATGCGTCATGTATACTACTTCTATCAGATGTCCCTTTCCCATCTGTGAGTAGCACCTGCTCGTCATCCTGTATGTCACGCGTAGGCAGTTCCGTGATTGAGGCAAAATTAGCCTGCCCGGATTTAACCTTTTTAGGCGACCTGCCGTGCTTTTTCCAGCAGTCGTCTTCCGTGTGACCTAACTTCTGACAGTAGCTGCATTTGGGTTTCCCCTTATGATGGCACTTGTCAGTAGTGTGATTATCGCGTCCACAGATACTACAGGACTTGGTAGGCTCCTTCCGCTTATTATTTACTTTCCTTTGAGTAAATAATGTCTGTTCTTGCGGAGT